>JANIJG010019787.1:0-58531 GCA_024611175.1 Megaceryle torquata | reverse complement strand
CGCCCCCGGGGCCGCAGCTCCCGTGACGCGGACAGCCAAGGGGGAGGCAGCGGCCCGCTCGCCGCGGGGGGGGGGCGGAGGAGGAAGGGGGTGGGGGGAGGACCGGGTCGAGGCCGCCGCCGCCGCCGCGGACGGGGGGGAGCGGCAGCGCGGGGCGGGCGCAGCGCGGAGCGAGGCCGCTGGGGGTTGCGCCACTCCGGCCGCGGTGCGGCCATGCCGAATAAAAACAAGAAGGAGAAAGTGAGTCGGTGGGGTGGTGTGGGGGCTTGGGCTCCCTGGGGAGGTTGTGGGGTGCAGGCCCCGCGGGGAGGAGGGGCCTGGGGCAGAGCGCGGCGGGGGGCGGCAGCGGTGAGAGGAGTCCGGCGGTGAGAGGGTCGGCGCGGCGCTCCCCGCCGCTGAGGAGAGCTGGGCAGCCCCTTGCCCTCACCGCTGTATGCCGGCCCCCTTCCTTTCCCCAGGAACCGGGTACTGGGGAGGGGGCAGCCCCCGGTGGGGCCTAGTCCAGGGGGGTGCTGTGGCCGCCAGAGGTGGGGGGGAGCGCTGTCCTGGTATCGTCTGTCCGGGTCCCGGGGGCCCGCCCCGCCGAAGCGGGAGTGCGGAGCCTGCGGTGGGCGGGCGCGGAGTTAGGGGCAGCCAGAGAGATGGAGTCGGTGAAGGGAGGCCGTGGTTTTGGCGTGCGGGGGAGTGTTGGAGGGAGGGGATGGGAAACGTGTCCTCAGCTGTGCCTGGCGGAAGGGTGAGCTGGGAGGGGGTGTCTCTTTGGGGCCGGCCTGGGTGTGTTGAGGGGGAGGAAGGGGAGTTCTTCATGGCGGCACGGTAGGGCTGTTGGGGGGGGGGGGGTTCTGACCCCACAGCTGCTTGCCCCGTGCCCGTCCCGGGAAGTTTCACCGCTACATGGCTCTGTCTGCAGTTGAAGTTGTGCTTAGGGGATCACTGTAAGCACTCAAGGAGCATTAATCGCCACTCGAAATCTTTCCACCTCTTCCTGACAGTGGGAGAGGATGTGTCTTTGGCCCCACTTTGCCTCTGTTTTTCCCAGCGCTCTCGGGAGTCATTTGTTTGGCAGCCAGGAAAGGGGCTTGCACAAGTAAAGTTCACAGAAAACTTAAATATCCAACACAAAGTTAACGAGATTGCACTTTATTTTATGCGATAGGCAATTAGCCATATGAGTAGAAGTCAGAAACAGTGAAGTATACGGTCTGCCTCATCCAGCTGCTATCCCTCTAGCCCTTTTTTTGTTTGGTTAACTTCTGCTTGTCTTTTTAGATTTTCAGCATGGTTTTAAAATTAGATATAGGGAGGATGGGTGTTGTGGTTGTGGGTGTTTGTTTTAACTTTTTCCCAACATCCTTACCACTTTTCATATCAAAAACATACAAGCTTTTCTGAGAATAACAAATCTCAAAGATATGCTATGGGTGAAGGGTGCAAGTTAAGTACAGTGCAGGGAGGGACAAATTTGAGTTGTGGGCCTACTTCTAATACTAGACTTTATAGCCCTTAGAACAAACAAAATAATAAAGTGTAAAATATGTACTGCATTGATGCTACTTTCAAAGGTAAACTAAATATAAATATTCCTGGAGCTAAAAAAATAAAGAAGGGTAAATTCTTAGGCCTGGTTGAAATCACTTATATTCTTTGTCCCTGTCTGCTTACCTATACAAAAGCATTTCTTTATATACTTCATGGATGAATTTTGAGGCATAAATAACATTCCAAAATCTTTCTGTGGATGAAAAATATTTAAAGTGGCTTTGTAGAGACTGATAGTTCAGTCTTAAGATCTTCAAATAAAACAATATTACTTCCGTCCCATCAATTTTAATGTTCTTAGTGAGTTTCTATAAAACCCTAATTTATTGACTTGAAAATTTGTCTAGAATGCCTTTTCAAAGTAACCGAGACTGCAAACTTTTTTTTTTTACCAAGGAACCTGCAAAATCAATCAAGAGTGGAAAAAGTGGCAAAGATGGACAAGATAACCAAGAACATGAGGTAAATATTAGTAAAATGTATTTGTGTGTTCTTTCAGGTAAATTTGTCATGACTTCTGAAGAGTATATTAAGTTTTTATAGATTTGAGATGACAGGTGGCTTTGTGGAAAAGTGGTTGTGGAACTACTGCCCTGCTATTTGACAAAAAAAGTATTTTTAAGTCTTAAGGAAGATGCTTTTGAGAAAGCTAGTTTTATTTAGAGTAAATAATCACTTGCTAGTCTTAAATACTCATCTATTTCCTTTTGGTTATGAGGTGTACATCTGGCATATTTTCTAGTCTTATTGTGAGGTTTTGGGCTTGTCTTCTAATTGCTCATTGCATTTTTTACCATTTTCTGTAATTCCCAGAACTTTCTTCTCTCAAGCTGTCAATATTGGCATGCCACTTAGGTGTCAGTAGCCTTTTGTATTGTCAGGAGACTTTAGGATTAATCAAAAGCTGCCAGTCATTTTGCAATGTGATTTGTTTTTATAGGTATACAATGGAATTTTTAATTTTTGACCAATTACTCAGTTGCTGATTTTTTTTTTTTTCTCCTGTATTGCTCTCTCTGTTTTGCCCACTAGCAAGAAGCAGTGACTTGAAAGGAGTCAATTACATCTTTATTCCCTCCCTTTCCCACAGTAATCCAGAAATTAATATTTTATAGATTTGCTACTTTTAGAAATCCATTGTTTAGGTGGATTCTAAAATTTTCTTCAAAATGTCCATACCAGCCTGAATGTAAAATGCTACACTGAAATGTTTATATACTTCCACCTCTAAACTGCGTGCCTTGATACTGAAAGATAACATTTTGAGAACAAAATACTCCTCTAGCTTTACTTTTTTTTTCCCCCTCTCAAAAATGACTGTCGGGGTAGTTGAGTAGGAATATTTAGTGTACTCTTTCTGATGCACTTCAGTGAGTTCTCATTTGTTGTGTAGAACGATGCATGCTTCTGCCACAAATTAATAAGATCATTAAAACCTGTAAACTACTTACAGGTAGTAATGTAAAATTATTTTGGCAATTTCAGACAAAAACATGAATTGAGTTTCCGTGGAGGGAATCTAGCTACTGGGAGGGATCATAGCTACTAGGAAAGGTTGTAGAATGAAATAAGAAATGTATTAGTGTAGCTGTTTATAATGGTATAAATAGATGTACTTTATTGTGATATATTCTGTCTTTACAGTGTATTGCTGTGATGAGTATTATTCCTTGGCTATAATTTTGGTTCCTGTGCAATCGTAAGGCTCATCGTTATCAGCATCTTTGCTGTACATTTGTTAACTGATTATTTTCTTGAGCTTCTGAATGACAAGCTGCTGAGGCCAAAACAGATTGGTTTTATTCCTTCTTGGAATATTCCTTCAGGATAGAGGATAAAGCTCCCATAGTTAGTGGAGAGCTTTAAATGTTACCTGAAAATATATACATGACTTTATTTTAATTTGTTTGTTTGTTTAACTTAATGTGAGATGAATCTCAATAGGAAAATATTTTGTAGTGTTCGTGTGTTTTTCAGTTTTTCTTACAAGTAGAATTCCCAATGAAAAGTACACCTTACTTACCTGTGATACTTAATCATATGCGAGTAAGAGCAGACTATGAAAGGGAGGGAATGCAACTGGCACATATAGTATGATTACCATTCCCAGTGGGCATTACTTAGTCTCCATACAATTTTGAACACCTCAGTACTTGACTCATTAGCTTAATTAATAGAGTAATTGCACAGACATAGTAATGTAGACTTTACACTCTAATTTGGCTGGCTGTAATAATGATGTATGTTAGTTGGTGCTTATATGAGCAGAAAGGAGGCCATTTGTTAGCATAGTGATACAGAATTTCTGTAACTCCAGAAATATGCTGGAGCACACCGTTAATATATTTTTAATTATTTTTTTAAGAAGGTTGTCTTCATGTTTCCTTGTACGTGTTTTAATGTGTCTTTTAAGAAAATCCTCTTCTAGACTATGAGTACATTTGGAAATAAACTGGTTCATTTATTTTTCTCCTTAAAAAGCGTTTAATGCATATGCATTTAATGCAAATAAATGTAATGCAAATGAGAGATTGGCAAGACTAGAAACTGTCTGCTATTCAAAGAATAGGGACAACACCAGTAGAAGCATCCCACAAATACTTTATTTATATACACTTTTATAGCACTAAACTAAATTCACGATGCATTAGACTTCTATAGAGAAGAGTACAACAGATCTTAATATTTACGAAAATGAACAAGTGTTTTTCCTGTCTTGCTAAATTTAGGGAAACGAGTTTTCCATTCAGTGAAGTTTGAAAGGCATTTGAAATGATTCCTGGTATGCCAGGTCAGGATGCCCATGCTGAATGGGAGTGAAAATGACTTAAGCTGATGCTTGTCTCAGTTTGAAAATTACAGATAGGCATATACAGGAGTACTAAATAGTAGCAGCAGCACACACATGACCTACTGAAGTAAATGCTTTTTCATTTATATCTCAAAGAATCCAATTTTAAGTTGTTTGAAAGCAGTGTCCACCTTACCTATTTTTCTGTCTCCATCATTCTCACAAAGCAGATGTTTAGGTGAAAGTGCAAGATGATTCTTTTTGCGTTAACTGTGCCTTGGTTAATTTATGGAATACCAAAAGAACCGTACTACATATGGTGCAACATGGAAGTAGTCTTATTTGCTGTGTGGTCAGTAGTTGATATTTAGAGTGATTCAGAATCATTGTAGATGTATGGTCTTCCATCTTGGTATGCTTTTTTTTTTTTAAGCCAGTATATAGCTTAAATAGTTGCTTAGCTGAGGTGTTGTGTAATTTTTTTTTTCATAGTATTAGTAATTTAATATACTTTTTTTATATTGTTGTCTTGATTTTTTTTTTTTTTTTTTAACAAGCCATGCTTAATCTCCTCTGAGTGGAGAGGATTTCCATTACTTTATCTGTCTCTGTTTCCATGTCTGTTCTCTTTCTTTCTGTGATGAAGGTACCAGAAATGCAGTATGTATGATGTGAAGGCACCTTGTCATTCTGTACCCTAATGGAATTATTCCAGTTTCCAGTTGCATATAATGTTGACTTTTTAAACACTTAAGAAAAGAGCTAATATGATTAAGCTCCTATCTAACTTGAGTTTGTAACCTGTTAGTAAATAGTAACTGATTAGACTATATAGTTGCCAGAAAAGTTGAATCTATTCCTGTTAACTATAACCTCTTACTTCAGTAATTAGTCCAGGATATTAGTCTACAGGTTGTGAACAAAGATGATCTGTTGGTGTATTGTTTTTCCTCTGTGTGGGAGTACTGTCTCTAGTCCAGTCAAGTACACTGAGGGGTTTGTTTGCCAGTCCCCAAACCCTATACTCACAACAAAATCAAATAAAACAAACAAACAAAAAGAGTCTGGGTGTGGAAATTGGCTATGCCAACACTTGATAACTTGTGGACATATTCCCTGTGACCTAATTGGCCTTTGCAGAAGTTATTTGCCTCACAGGTAAACTTTGTTGTAGGGTTCTATTTTGTCCCAGGGATGTGGAGGTCTCCTTTTGAGTTGAGGCAATAACTCATGATCAGCCTATTCGCGTTAGAAAAAGGTGACTTGCTAATACTGATTGTTGAGAAATGTTACCTTTTTCTATTTCTAGCAAAAATCTAACATTTCTAAAAATTCAAGTAAATACTTTAACAATAGTTTTCAAATGCTCTATATGCTCATATGTTGTCTGGTTTGCCTGTGGGAAGGTATGTGTTAAAACTTGCACTTTTCACCAGTCTCTGAAATGGTTGAGGAGCACTCAAGCAATTCACTGTTGTGGTTCACCTGGGGGATGGAAGGGCAGAAGTAGCGGGTAACCTTGTGTACAAGGCAAGAGTAGGTGACTGGCAGTGATAGCATCTTCTACATCTAGCTTGACTGGTTTAAGAAGGCATGAAACATCTAAATTTAAAATCATATTCATTTTGAATTCAGGTGCTGAATAGTCTGTAGAAGTGAGAGGTTACTTTTGTTGTTTAAGAAAGTGATGCTTTTAAGAAACTAGAGCAGAAATCATAACTCTTTCAAGTTCTTCTGCCATGCAGAACAAGAAACGGAAGACTATGTGGTTTGAGGACTCTCTGCATGTGTTTGTGTTATCTCACTGTTTCCATGTGCTGCCCTGGTTTGTTCTTTCTACTTTAAAGGTGGTTCATTTTGAATATGGACAAATAAAATACGAACAGAATTGTCTAGTTTTATTGCTGTGTGAGAAATTCCTTGATTTATTGACAGCATATGTTGCTAATGGTGGACTATAATCACCGTTGAAACTTTTTTTTAGTGTAAAAAACCCTGAGTGCTCATCCATGCTTCTGTCCTGCCATTGTCTCACAGCCATCACTTTTCAGTAGGTTTATTAAACACTGGTAATAGCTTCCAGTGCAGCAAGTTTATCAGTCTTTGTTTTGAGAGGTTTTTCTTTGCTTTGTGATGGTTTTCTGTGGGTTTCTTAGCAAAGATCATATGTACCAGTATCCTAATGCTAAAAGGAAGGCTAGATAGAGATGAAAGCTATAAATCCAGCATTTTTTTGTGTTAATGGGTTCCTGTGAACAGTAGCAGAAAGTTATTTAGAAGGCTGACTCCATATTTTCTATACACTGTTGTTCATTTTTTCATGTATTTCCTGTTCGTGAATTTTCATAGCAGTGCTATTTAAGGTGCTGTAGCAGGTATTAGTAACCCTGGGAAATAAACATACCTTTCTTGAAGGTGGCGTATGGAGTCTGTTACACAGTGTCTAGTTTATGGCTAGATTTTTCTATTTCAGAATTTAAGTTATACTTAGTACCTATTAGACAATTCATTAGGGACTACAGAAGAGGAGCTTGAGATCTATGGGGAGAATACCTTTCCAAAATTTCTGGAGTTGTTTTCACCCCTTCTTCACATGTATTAGGACCAAGACTGCCCCGAAATAATTTCTGGAATTACTTTTTGCCACCAAACATTTTTCCAGTCAGCTGAGTTTATCCTGTTTTAATTGTCTACTATGCTAGTTTGTACCTGCATCTGATTTAGTGTATATGTATTTATTGTCAATTGTATGAACCTGCTGTCACTTAAGCTCTTTCCTGTTGTTAGATGAGTAATCTCTGTCACACAGTGGCATGGCATTTTTGGATGCACTGAACTCAGCATCTTTGAGGTATAAGATTTTTCTGTGTTTATTCAGCAGGTATCTTTTACAAAGAGATATGTTTAGCATAGATCGGATTTATCTCTTTTAATTAATGTCTGAAGTTATAATTTATTTATAATGTAAAACAGTGTTTTAAGGGTTTTGGTAGTACTCCCTACCTTACTGTCAGTTTTATGCCAGTTACATAGCCACCTAGATCAGGAAAGCATCCCCAAACCCCCAAGCTCCTCTCAGTAAACTCTGGCGTATACAGCGCATAACAAACCTAGCTGTACCCCAGCTGTTTCTTCAGTATGTATTCAGTATTATGTCCCAGCTGGATTGACAAAGAGCCATGAAATAGCAATGTTTTCATGAGTCAGTCCCATGCAGTAGATAAAATTGATTTGGAAAGAATTTGGGAGAATACGAATATTGGGAGAAATTCACAATATGAAATAAATTTGAGGCTTTGAACAACTAGTCATCTTAAGTTTGAATTGCAGAAGGGCTATCGATGAACAGTGCTAGACCTTCTGTTTTATGAAGCTTTCCAGGACTGTTGTTTTGGGAATTTCAGATTAACTTAAAAACTGATTTTTGTTCATGTTTCCGGCTGGTGGGGAGAAATTAAAAAAAAAAAAAAATCTAGGAAAAGATTCCTCCACCGTTCCTGAATATATTTTAAATGTTATGATTTGCTACACCTTTACAGTGACTATAATTTAATGTGCTTCCTCTTGGCTGTTTAGTTTAGCAGCCTGAAGTACTGAAAAGTTAACATTTTTAGTGATATGTACAATAAGAGCATGATAAGAGATGAAGATGAAATGATTTGGTGTTAACACTTCTTTAGAAGTGGTCATTGTTGTTATTACACTATGAAAATGCTCTGGAGACATGTCATGCTGTGTAACTTTCTTATAGCATCTAATATGAATACCAAATTAGTGGGCAGGGGATGAAGCAAAAATTATTTCAATATGAGGATGTGAAGAACTATTATCAATGGATTAGGAGCACAAGGATACAGACATCATTGGTAAAGTGACATATACAGTAGCCTTAGCTCATCAGTAGCTTTGTATAATTGAGTTTTACAGTAGAACGTAGCAGTTAGGAACGTACACAAACATCTCATTTGCTCTAAGCCTTTAAATATGGAAACCTCCCATATGTATATGTGTGTGTATATATATATATATATAAAGAAGCACAAAGGTAGTTTTTGTTGGGTGTTTTTGAAAGTAAAATGTGGTCCAGGCTGATAGGAGAGTAAAGAAAAAATGAAAATCAAGAGCTAATGTAACTTAAGGCAGGCCATCATTTGTTCAGATTCTTCATTTATGTATTTATATAATGTTTTGAAATAATACTTGAGATGATACCTGGTTTTAATCATATTTAATTAGCTAGTTGATGGCTGCAAGTAACAAATTTTACTTTTCTGGGGACATGAGTTTCTTTGAAGTTTCATTATAGAAGATGGATTAAGAAACAAATACTGCTTTGCTGCCTTTTGCTGAAGTACCAGGTGCTCACTCATGGTGGTGTTTCAGCAAACACAAGACAGCACGAATCCACTTATAGCCTGAGCCTGGGCACCCAATCTTTGCCAGTACAACCTCATGCTGCAGATCTGGTCTCTGACTGAAAGTAATCAAATATATTTGTTCCTGGAGTAAACCAATTAAGGCAAAATTAAGTTTACAAGGAATAAATGGAAACCAAGCCTTACGCTACTGATACTTAACTGTGAATATAAAATTGCAGTGCAAGAATGTCAAAGATGCAGTACACTGAGATGAGATGTCTTTGGCAGTTGTCAGGATTAGTTTGATGTCTTGCAAGTCAAGTGCATCACATAAAGCTGTGATGATACAATTCTTCAGAAGATAAAATTTAAGTCCTGTGTGGAAGCAGCTAACAGGAAATACAAGCAATGCTCTGTGTTGTGGAGAAGGAAGGAAAAAAAAAAAAGAAAAAAGAAAAAAAATAAAAAGCCAGCAAAGAAGGTGGAAGATCTTCAGCAAGTTGTAGATCAGTCTTCTGAAATATTCTGTAACTGTAAAACTTCCTGTGGGCACCCCTCCTCAGTGAAGAGAGCCAGATAACCTTGACTGCACACAGGGAACTTCCCAGTTGCTGATGCAATTCAGAAAAGTCCTTGTTGTCTCTGACAAAACACTAATGGGACTCTGTAGTTAGACATGAAGAGTAGCCAGCAATAGCATTGCTATATGTAAATGCAAATCGCAGCTGCTAAACAAGTGCTACAATGTAAGTCAGTGAGTGCTGACTGCAGTGTGCTAAAATATATAAACTTTGTCATGACCACCCTGTTGAAAAGTGATTCTCTTTATCATTGTAACAACATAGGTCCTCAGCTTTACAACGCAGCTATTGCTGTTTTACCAAGCAAAAATATACTAAGTTATGCTGAGACTACCATTGGACTATCCACTGTATCTCAACCACTCAATCTTTAATGATAATAAACCTACTTGCTACAAAGGGAACTGCAAAGATCACTTTAGCAGGCCAATCCGGATATCATTCTGGCAAACAATTTTGCTAAGGAAAACCAATAGAAATCCAGATTGCAGTCTCTGTGAAATCAACCAAAGCCTTCAGCACCATGAGCCACATCTCCAGAGGCTCTTCCCATAACTTGTCTGGCCAAACAATCTTGTGGCAGTGAAACTAGTGAGTAAGATGGCATAGTATTAGGAATCCTCAACATAGTGAGAACCTCATAACTGTTTGCCATCCAAAATGGCATCTGGCAAGACTCTTGTTTCCCTGCAGTTTTTACCTGTTTTTTTTATGAAGCAATGCCCCTTTTTATGTGTCAGATGATTAAGAATCCATATAAGCATTGTATAGTTTGCACAGAGTGTCTGTAGATTGCAAATACTGACATTAAAGATCCCACCTAGTTGCTCCATAACAAACTCCTTACCAGTGATTGGGCACTACTTGCATGAACTAGAATTACTGCAGGCTGTATGGATAGCTCTGTCAGGCTGTACCTTTAATACCATAATAACAAGAGCTTATTCTCATGTCATCTTGCTGGAAGGCATGTTGAACTGGTGGTATTAACAACACAGCATTGAAATCAGCTGACAAGGTATTGCCCTCCTGGTAGCGTGCTGTCTTCACTAACTTGCCTTGGTCCCAACTGCTAATCTAACACCACCAGCCCACCACCTGCAGGTATGATGTGGATCTGTTTACCAGGTTGATGGCTACCGGGCCACATGCCAGATACAATCTGTCCCTGTTCCCACCTCCAAAACAGTTAACAGAGATGTCCAAAGGAGAGAGCTTTTTGTCAGAGTTCATGATTCTTGGGAATGTTCAGAGATTTTATTTTTTTTTTTCACTACTTTGAAGTAACAACTGAGGGGAAAAAAACTGTGTGAAAGGCTCTTAACTGCCCTTCGTCCCTTTTGAATTCTTGATCCTTGATTTCAGCTCTCATCTTGAGATTAAGTTCAACTTCTTGGCCTAATTACATTATGTATTGAGTCTCAACATCTTAGACAAATTATTTTGATAACATACTGGGCCCTCATACCATTTTGAAAATGAAGTTATAAATGTCCCTTTCATATTTTCTCATGTTCTTTGTTTAGTTTCAGTAAATTGTTGTTCAGTTTCATTGTTAAGTATAACATAGCTAAAATCCGTCCTTTTCTGAGGCTGCCTTGGCAAGAAATGAGCTCTTCTGGGTGCTATAGATTAGATGTCTGTCTTAATCAAAAGTAAACCCATGGAGGCTACTTACTATACTGAAAAGAAAGAAGGGATTAATTCTCCTTAATACAAGCATTCTCCCTCTGTTCTCAGATTCAGACTAATGGTTCTCACTAAAAGCGTTCTGTGCTTTTTGCTCTCTGTACCTATGTTTCACAGGGATTCTTAATCCTGTGTTAATTAGTACAAGGTTCACTAAGCAGATTTGGTAGTCCAGAGTTTTTATCAAGGTTCTTGCTGGTATGTGGCTTCCTACTGCCATCTTGGAATGGTGTGCAAACTTGAATTCAGTGGTGATGCTTATTAGAGGGAAGAAATTTGTGTATTAGTGTTGGATTGGTCAAGGTGCTGCCTAGTACCATGATTACTTTAGGCAGAGAGAATCTCTCTCGCCTTGTGCTTAGGAGGTGATCTGATTTTTGTCACTATTAAGCCATTCAGTTGTTAAAATCTTGAATAACAAATGCATCCCGGTGATTTTTGTCATCAACTCCTCACCCTGCTCTGACCAGTTTATCTTAGAAAGCAGTATGAAAGCTTGTTGAATCATTACAGAGCTGACTTCACTCTAAGGTTGACCAGGCTCTTGATTTTATTAAGAAGGTTTTGTGTGCTTTGGTGTAATTCTTTTATTAGTGAGCGTGCTTTGGAAGTCAAGGTCAGAGTTCTAGCTGCCCGTGTTGGGTCAAGGTAGCATGAATATCAGGTTTTTGGGGAACTGTCAGAAAGGGAAGAATAGGGTCCTCTGAAAGACTTGTTGACATACGTGGGATGCCCAACAGACCCTCCTTCCAGATACCAGTATTCTCTCTCATTTCTTAGATGGTTGGCCAAAAGTAAAAGTTGCCATGTGGGCTGTTTGACATCAGTTTAATTTGAAAAGAAAAATTGTCTGTAACTGTAGATGTACTTGGTCCACTTGTATCTTTCCCTGGTCACAAACTCAGAGTTGTGCTCTGATCTGTAGTTGCCTGTGTACAAGCAGGGAGGATGAAGGATCCAGCTTTGCTTAAAACGGTGGTGTTAAGACAAGGAATGTACCACAAACTGCTTTATACAGGAGGACTCAAGGAAGGAAGGGTTGCAAGGACTTACCTATCCTGAACTGTTATGACTGGCAAGAAATCGCCTTCCCTTCCCCCTGCCTTTCACTCTCTTGAATTAATTTTAAGCTTATTCAAAGGTACTGAGAAATAAACTTTATTTTTTTCAGTTGTTAAAAGCAGAAGTTAAAAGTCAGATTGACACTGTTCACAATTGGCTTAATGTTCACAAAAGTACGTAAAGCTCTAACTTTTAAAAGCAAAATTTATCAGAAAACCTGAGGGTTGTGTTTTAACTGTGACCTGAAGAAACACATTTTCAATCTGATGGTTTTTTTCAGAGTAATTTTTACATTTTTAGGTGTTTATCAGCATTTTTTGAATTGAATGCATCTATGAGTATATAAACATTTGGGTAGGAGGGAGCTGTTTGCCAGAATGAGGGGAAGAACAAGTATTCTAGTAACAGGAAGAGAACTGATAAAAATTTATTTGTAGTTTGACTGTTCTGGTGTCAAGTTGAATTGTTCACTCAGGTAGCTGAATGTCCATCAGTTATTCTCAGGAGTTAGGATACCTGAAGTAGTTTATTTTGTTACTGGGAGGAAGAAGCTGAGCTTGGCTTTTCAGTCTGAACTAGTGAGCACTTAATAAAAAGTTAAGTATGTTACCTTGAAATCTTTATCAAATGAATACACAGAATTGTTAGTCTGAATTTGTTTTCTTTCTAGAGAAGTGGTTAAAAGTATTTAGCTGGGTGGCTTAAGTTGACTTAACTGACTTTCTTCAGGTGCCCTTCTATCCAAGGACTGGTTTTCTGCAAGATCTAGAGGCAAGTTCTCCTGTGGTAGCACCACAGTACCACTTGCGGAGGTCATTTAGTACAACTGTGTAGTGTCGTATTCAAATAACAAAGAAGTGAAACTGTTTTGGTGGCTTTCTGGTATGTGCTGGCTGAATGACTGGAGTGTGACTGAACAGCAGGGATGACCATGGCTGATGGTAGAGAGGAGGAGGAAATCTGTTGGACAAATTGCACAGAGATTCAGGGCTAGAATTACACTGGAGTCATCATTGCTAGATGGGAAGTTGCCATAGCAACGAAAAATGCTTTCTTTCAACATTTCTAATTAGAAATGTTACCCAGCCTCTTAAATAACCACTTCTGGTTAATTTTAGAATTTATCTGCTATTTAGGATACTTGTTTCCTTGAGGTGTGTGTTACCTTAGAATAGTGTAGTGTGTGCATGTGTGACAGCACATGTGAGCACTTGTCAATTCAAAATTGAGAATTTGTTTGGGAATAGAGGAAACAGGAAAGTGGCTTTTCCTGTTCCAAGTAATGAACAAAAGCCACGTGGTGGTGGAAGATAGCCTATTCAGAAAAACACCAATAGGCTCAAGCACAATATTGAAAGTACACTGAGCACTAATAGTGTTTATAATGCATCTCAATTAGCTTTTATTGTCCAATATGTGGTAACTCATTGATTCCTAATTTTTAGTGCTGTTTTTCTTTCTCCTTAGTCTATTTGTTTTGGGTTTTTTTTTGGAATGCCTTTTTTAAAAAAACTTGAATTAATGGGAAGAATTTACCTTGCAGATAACCTGTATTTCAGCAAAAAGATTTTTAAGCATTTAGTGTTTGGGATTAAAAAGTGTAATAGTCTGAAAAATTCAATTTGAGAGGTGTTACTTGTGCATAAATGTTTTCTACTTGCTGATGTACACTATTTTTACTGAAACAAGGGTATTTTTGGTAACTTTAGACTTCTGGTGTTCATTGTATTGACTCCCCTTATTTGTTCTATACAGCTTTAACAGTTTTTGCTATTATAATATTACATTTGTAGAATGGGCACCTTAAATGTGCTTAATGAAAACTAAATGCTGCTTTCAGTCATCTTCCATATGTTAAATACTGTATGTATAGTATAACACTGGTACAAATCTACTCTTCAAGCATATGCATTTCTCTCCCAGTTACAATACTAGAACAAAATCTGTATAAAATCACTGTCTTAGAGACTCTAAAGGTAGATAAATTTATGTATGGTGACATTTCCATGTGCTCTGAATTTGTACATTCCCACACCATATGGAAATTGTTCATGAATAAACTATTCTGGAAATCCTTTTTAGAACATGACGAAAAGTGTTTTCTGTTGTTTTAGCCATATCCTAATGAAAATGCCATTAATGTTATTTCATGCAGGAATGAAACACTACTTTATAGCTACTCTACTTAACAAAACTCTAATTAAATCCATTCAAATTGCCAAATTAGCAGCATTACAACTTGATTTCTGTCCTGAATCCCATTTACAGCTGATTTTTTTTTTCTATATCTATGTAGGCGCTTTCTGAAAAGGAGAATATGGTCTTTCCTGCAAGATAAAAGTGCCAAGGCATATTTTTAGATGCATGCGTTTCAGTGTAAAATAGTGTTCAGACTTGAAAGGTTTCTACAGCAAATTAAGGTCCTGTGAAATGAATTACAATACTTGCAGCAAGATTTCCTGCTCAGCTGTTTCTATATTTTTAGTGTAGGTCACTTCTACATGTTTTATCATTCTTGTAAAGAACATTATGAAATTGTTCATACTTAAAGTTAACAAGTTAACTATTGCCTACTTTAAACCTGCTTTTCCTTCCTCAAAAAAAGGAATGAGAAAGTCAGCATCAAGTTCTGACAGGCTTTTGTTAATGATGCTTTATATTCAGCTTGAGAGAAAGCACTGTCAACTACAGTCTGGGAAATAACAGCAAACTGCAAACCTATAGGTGGGAAGCATTTTTCTGGCTTTGTTATAAACTTCTTACAGAGGTACAGTGACAATCTGATAGGGACTATTACAGTAATAGCAATTTGCTCTGAGTAGGCAGGAAACTGCTACAAATCTTCATGTATGTTTTAGAAGATCCTGAAGCTACTACAGTAAGACTCACTCCTTTAACTTGATATCAAAGTCTAAATGCCCTAGCCCAGCTTAGGACTCTAGCAGCAAGGAATAGTACAAATATGCAGTGAAAGGTTTACCCGCTGTAAATAGACAAAGTCTTGTGATCCCTTTGAAGCTGAAGTTAGACAGCCAAATGCCTTGGAGACTTGGACTTCTCAGGGAAAACATAAGAGTAGCTGAGGAACTATGTTATTTGAAAATTTCTTTTCACTTGGCTGGTAACTTCAAATAAATGGGCTAGTGCATCTAACAAGGTGATGAGTTCCTATTTATGTGAATGCTATGGTACAGAAATGAAAATATGGAACAGAAGAATGGATAGCTATACATTCAGAGGATGATGAACAGATGAATTTGATTAAAAGCTTATTTTGTTTATCTTTGTTACAGAAATAAATGAAATTTTTAGAAGATTTGTCTAAATTTGGCTGCACTTAACTGCTTTCATTTCTTCTTAAACAGGTATCAAACAAAAAGTCCAACAGCACTCCTCCCCCAGCACAACTGTCTAAAATCAAAGTACCAGCACCACAGACAGTACTGAAGAAGGAAAAGCGGCAGAGTTCTTCAAGGTTTAATGTTAGCAATAACAGGGAGCTTCAAAAACTGCCAGCTTTAAAAGGTATGTTTTTCTAAATTAGAATGACTCTTGTTGGGGATCTTGGGCATGAGACAGAGAAACTTCTTATATCTGGAAAACATACATTATTTATGAAGTATACACCTGTGCAAACTTGCACACACTTACATGCTCAAACACACTGGGCTTTTTCTTTTGTTTTCTTTCATTCCTTGTATGAGGACTTTCAGTGGGTTGCCTTCTTGGCAATTGGCATGGGAAATATCAATTAGTTTCTTAAACCCAGAGAAGTCCGTGTAGAAGTATGTTCACTCTTCTCACATAAAAGCAGAATATTTGGGTTCTCTCTGTAAAATATTGGTCATCTGTCCTCAGTTCAGCATGCTCAAACCCTACTTTGCATTAAAATATCTTTTGGCTTTGTGAGAAGGCCTTGTCGTTCACTATTTCCTGAGCACGGGTCAAGTGGAGTGGCATCTTTCTGGTGAATGCGAGTTCTTTCTTTGTCAATTTTAAGGCTTTGTGATCTTTTAAAATGATATTTACTGCCATCTGTAATGAAAAGATGATGACAATTGATGTGTCTTCTCTTACTAACATGGCTGTTACCATCTTTATTTTAATTGCTGCCTGTTGTGTAGATACATGTCTGCGTACTGTTTTTATGGTAGCTTGTAGTAGTGTTAGGGTAGAATTTTCCAGGTGTGATCAGATGTACTGATCTATTGCTTATGAGTGACTGATTTGCTCTGAAGTTTATGAAAAAACAAACCAAATCAAAAAGCAGACCCATTTTGAAGTGTGGTGCATACTGCTTTGCAGTGTTCGAAGTTAGCAATGCAAGCCTAATAGATTGCTGAAATGTTGAGTAGTATTGTTGTAGGAAATAAGAAAATTTCAAAAGATAAGACTTTTTTTTTTTTCCCCTCCACTCATTGTTTTGTAGATATAGTGCATTAGTGTTTCTTGAAAACAAGAAACGCAGCTTCTCAGCCCATGTGAAATATACTGCTTTTCTTACAGATCAAATTAGGATGCAGCATTTCTCTCTTCACACAGACACTGTTTTTATGAAAAGAATATGAAATATTGTCCATCATATTAATATAGCAGTCTGTATGCAAGGTGCTGATTGCAATTTTTCAGTACTTAACTGCTGTATGTTTAATTAGTGAATTTCAATCTATTCTATTAAATTTGTAAATAAGAATATTTAGCATCTCAGATTATGAATGTGTCCTATCTTTTAAAGTGACATACTAGGTTCATGCACAAGCTGTCACATCTAGGGTGTGACATAAGCAAATGACGCTGAATTAAAGTATCGGAAAAATTACGAGTACAGCCTCATTGATCATCATCACCTTTTGTTCAAAAACTCGGCCGCAAAGAAAAATGTTTTTGATCTACAATCTCCATTTAATCCTATTTTAAATAGTATGTTTGTAGTAATGCCTGGAGCTGTCAGCTCAGGTACACTGGAACTGAGCATGAAGTTAGAAGCAGAGTGGACAGTGAGCTGGAAATGAGTAAAGTGAGTGCAGATGGGAGAGGGGCAAAGTAGCCCATCTTATGGAGGCTGGGGTGCAGTCTTAGTTATGTTTCCACCTTGGCTCTATTGCACTTTAGTAGGACAATGAAGGGCAGAAGAAGAATGCTTGACTGGCTTGGAGGAGGGCAGGGGGAAGTTTGGGGGGAGGGGCGGGGGGGGGGGGAAATTAAGACTCAAAACCTGTATAAGGTATGTGCTGAGAGTGTTCTAGCATTCTTGATGCAACATACTCGAGGTGTGAGGAAATGGTAGTAGTATTGTACGTATGCATTGTATTTGCCTTTCAGTCTGCAGTCGCTGGTGGCTGTCTGATGCTGTATGCATGTCCCCAGGCTGTCAAGGGTCAAACTTTGTGATGAAACACTGGTGCAATTACTGAATTAGTGATCAGTAGTAATTACTACCATGGCTAATAAAGTTATGTCCGGTATCATGGATCACAGCAGGTGTCTGTATAATTGTTCTGCTCACTGCACGTGCTTGCTCGTGACTTAATTCCCACCTACTAGGGTTACTGGGAACGCTGTTGGCCAATCACCCTGTTCTCCTAATGCGTACATAAATATGTGACTTGATGTGCATTCAGTGGATCAAGTGAATCTCGGAAACTTTCTTTTTGGACAGCTTTAAGTGTGTTGGTTAATGCCTGTGTCTGGACAGGAGTTAAAAGTGGACTGGCAAGCTGTAATTTAAAGGACTGAGATGATTAAGGCAGGTTTGACTTGGGTGAAGGACTGGAAAGAATGTAGCATTCCTTCAGGTTAGCTGTGTTTAACAGGCTTTCAAACTACAGTTACTCTCAATGAGTGCTTGTATTTCTGTGGCTATAGGACTTGGTAAACCTTTCTTCTTTCTGTAATAGACTAAGCAATGCCTATTTTCTTCATAAATGTTAGGTTGGCTACTGTGTGCTGTGATGTACTGAGATTGTATTTTAAGCATAGAAAAAAGTCTGTATTAGATCTGTGAAAGCTTGTAACTGGTCAGCTCTAAATGGCCTGTGGTGTTGCTGAGATAACCACCTTGCTTCTGAGACGCAGGGCTGGAGTTGAGGTCAGCAGATCACTTGAAATAGTGGGAAGGGAAAGGAGGAGCTGCCAAAGTGGGTTTTCATCAAGGTTTCTTATTTAGGAAATACTTTTTGATCTTCAGTCATGCTGAGAACTTTCTCTTGGGTGTTGCACAAAAGTGCTGATGATCGGCTTCCGGAAATACCAGCCTATTTGTCCTGGTGACTGGTATTAGTGTGGTATGATTTATATTCATTGGAGCAGCTTATGATTAATGCTGTACACCCTCAGTTTATTCAGAAAATGGAGTAGCAGGATAGCTGGGATAATGCAAAAAGAAAAGGAAATACGTTATGAGAGGCTCTAAGAATAGAGATGAACATAGAAAGAGAAGTCTGATGCAATTGGTTTGTGGAGCATCAAGATCCATACGTTAGCAAAGCTTCAAGCCAGTGAAGCTCCCTGCAGTACAGTGCAATGCAGCCTGATTTAGTTCAGGTAGAATAGGTAGCTTGTCCACCCACAGATAACCCAAAGGTATCTCTGGAGAAATCCCTTCAGAACTGTGTTGGATGTCTTGAGAAGATATTACCTATTTTCACCAGAAAGGAAGAATTCTATGCCAACAAACTTACGTTAATTTCTGCTTATCCAGTTCTTGTTAGCTAACATCTGTAGTACAGGTACTTTAGTTACAGAAAGTTCTTTTTTGTTTTCAGTTGTTTATTGGGGAACAAAATAATTGTTGGCAGGAAAGGTGTGTTTTGGTTTATTATGGTTTGAAAAATTGCAGATTAATGCTTTGGTTTTCAACCTTTCAAAACTTATTAGTTTCTTCATTTTTGCTCATTTAAGGAAACAGTTTGTAACTTGGGATATATTGAAATTATATACAAAATAAAAGGATGTGTTCTGTATGAGATAAGCAGCAGTAGTATTTAATATGAATATTTAATAAATATATTTTGAAAGTACCATAGCGAGCTTGTATGTACCTAACTACTTAAACACTGAAGTAGTTTATGTTCTTTGCAACTGCCCACTTCAACTTTATACAAGACGCTTGAATCCATTGTTACATTATCAAAATTTTTTCATGGTTGCTTAGCAAATAATTCTCGAGTGTCTATTGTTCGTTGTGTGCTGGCATTTATTTCTGGTGATGTTGATGGTTTATCTTCACTTTAGTTCTTGACTCTGTTAGCTCTATGAACGTGTGACACCCAAATATGTTCAAGTTCTAGAGCTTCTTTCAGTATATATGTGATGTATATGAGCTGCTCATCTAGCTGTGTTCATTCCTCTTTGAGAGGAAACTTTTGAGAGTGTCATAATGTGTTATGAATTACATGTTTGTTGCTTGTGTGCTTCATGGCTGTATTTCAGCTCTCATGGAGTTAGTATCTAAAGATCATTATATAGGTCAAGTCTCTAAAATCTTAAACAAACAAAAAAAACCAAAAACAAACCCCAGCAAACAAACAAAAACCTGGGTTTAATGCTGAGGAAAAGGAAGGGTATCTCTGAATTTTCCCTGGAATGCTTTCTATAAACTTTTTTTAATTAAAAAATAAATTCTATTTTTCCTCTCTGATTTTACTGAGAATATAGTTGTCCCTTACCACATGAGTGGGTGAATGTCAGTATTTGCAGAACTGAGATTGCTGCTGTGATGGACTCACTGAGTAATTGTCCAAGATCAAAAGGGAACAAAAAAAATGAAACGCCACACTACTGGCTGTTCTAACTGGTTAACTGGCAACCTAAATGTTAATGTGTTTTGCTTCTATTCAAGACTGTTAATCAGAAAAGTAAAATTGAAGTTTAATGATAAAAAAATTGCATGCTATTAAAAATGAGGATTTATGATCATAAGAATTTATCACTTTAGTAATACTTCCATTTCAGGTTGATGGGGGGTTTTTTTCCCCCATTGTGCAGTCATGTTAATTATGTATTTCTAAGATGCTCCCTTGCCCAATATGCACATTTAGTTTATATGCTGCAAGGGATTTTTAACAGTACAAACAGGTGAGGATGCTTGTATTTGTATATGTTAATTTGCAGGGATGTGCTGATTTTAGTAAACTCTGTAAATGTGCAGTGTTTAGACATAACTGTTGGACAAAGTGGTGACATTTTTAAGGATACAGTCTGAATCCCTGTAAGAGCATGTTGCAGTGAGAATGCTTAGATACAATATTAAGACACCCCGACTGGAATAAAAGGTTTTACACACTGTCAAATATGATTGTGTCACAAATTTAAGTTTAACCTGCAAGTGATATACATTAAAATATAATGTTCTGTGTCAGTCCTAGAATAAGAAATATGAAAAAAATAAAAAAGTCATTGCTTCTTAATATTCTGAAGTGTTGCAAGATTTCCCAGTGAACATGTGTTAGTCATGCATATGTAAATTTGAGCATGATTCAAATATATGCTTTTTCTGGAGCATTTCTGTATATGCTTTTTAAAACTGTATAGAAACCTTTTTTAGCCTTATAGGGGACTTCAGTGATGCCAGTGTCGTAGATTTGTTTGTGAGTTTGGGATTGTGGTTTTTCTTTTTTTATCTAAAAGTGAACATAGTTTTATATAAAACTTAAAGATGGTGTTTGCAATTCAGCTTCCCCCTCCCCCCCCTCCCCCCCCCCCCAATCCAGTTCTTTATTTACAGAACATTTACCTGTTGGAGTTGGATTTTTGTTCTTGAAAATGTGGCTACAATAGTCTTACATATTGAGGTAGGAAGAAATGAACTACACTGACAGATGTGGACATACATACTAACTTAGTGCTGAGAAGTATAGAACATGGAATCCTATGCTGTTTTCTTAATGTAGAATAACTGCATGTGGTATGATTGGACAGATTCTGGTATTTAAGTGTTGAAGATATTGATGTGCATATTGATCCACTCTAGTTTTGACCTGGTGGAGATGTCTCTTTCTGAATTAGCATGATTTCAGCATTAAATGTACTATTAGCCATATCTATTAAAAGAAAAAATCAAAAAAAAATCTCAACAACAACAAAAATAATGACTCTGACAGGTCATAAGGGTGCCATTTTTCTGAGAGCATTTCATGCAGAGTGCATGGTTTCTTTTTCTCAGTGCAAAGAAGAATCTTTAGAGCTATGCCAAATTCTGAGCCTGTTCTGTGCAAGAGGAGAATGTCAGGGTGTTGTCTCAACTTGTCTGCCTGTGATACAGGACTCTGATAGGGAGGCAAGTGTTATTAAAGCTTTCCTAATGTTTTTAAGTCATAAATGGCTGTCTAGGAGATATCTCTGTTTTCATCGTCTGTAAAATATTAAAGTCTGATGAATCAAGATTGTGGAAGAGGTGATTCCAGTTAAAGATTCTGATACTTAAAAACCAACTGGACCAAATTTTCATTGATAAAGCTGTTGTAACTGTGAAGGAGGAGGAAAAAGTGAGAATTTCTCAAGAAGTCATAAATATAAGGTGGTTGTGTGTCTCTCCTGACTGTAGAGTAAATACAAGTAAGCAAAAGTGATACCAACGTAATTTAAAAAGCAAATTAAGTTTGTTCTCAGTGCTGCAGAAAAACTCAACCATATCTGTTGGTAATATCCACAAAATCACAAACCAGGTTAAGTTCAAACTTAAGCAGAGTATATTACCTGTTCATTTAAAAATAGCATCTGTTTTCACAATACAAAATAAACTGATTGGATATATGCAATGTAATTGAATTTATGGAAATCATAGCGATAATGGACTACTTTGGGGTTTTGAGGAGCAGTTTTCTTCTAAGCTGCTGAGACTGGAGAACTCAATGTTTAATGTCACTTTCATCACAGAAATCTACTCTTGCCAGTTGTAATTGAGGTAAAGAACAAAGGTGCAGTGCTTTGGCATTTCCAGTTTAATCATGCTTCTTGTGTGTGTGCGTGGCAATTAAGGAATTTTGTCCAGCTGCAAGGTGGAAGCATTTCTGTTTAGCTAAAAGTATTTTATGCAAAGTAAGGTAATAGACTAGACAAGATAATGCTACTATAAATTATAATTTGCTCTGATATCTAATGCATTTAAAAAGGCAAAATACTGAGGTAAAAAAATTATTTCTCATGCAAAACATCGATGAATACAGTTCTGTGAAACAGATGCTCTTCTCCCTTGCACACAAACTATATTGGACTAACTCAGTATGCTAAGTGTTATCCTTCTGGGCCTGGCTGTGCTCATGCTTTTATAGTATTTTTGGCAGCCCAATACCATATTGAATTTATTGAAACAAAAGGTCCATAATGGAAAATATTGCAGAAGCTCACTCTTTCCTGCATCAGTATGGTTAGGTGTCAGTAAATGTACGTTACTGTATTGTGTGAAAGAACTGTGGAGACTTTCTTTGCCATGTTAATTTAGTAACTTTGTCTTTGAACTTTGATCTTGAAAACATTATCATAGTGTTGCATAAACAGACTTCCCTGTATTTATTTTTCTTCTAAAAGTTTGGAAGAATTATTAAAATGTGTGTGGTAAGCACATGCATTTTTTAAAGCGAAAACTGGCAGTTGTTTAGTGTTCATACAGGAAAATGTCATCTAACAAATAAGTAAATATTTTACTATTTAATGATTATCAAATCATTAGTACTAAAACATTAGACAATTATTCAGTCTGAATTACTACGTAACATTTTAAAGATAGATTAATCAATATGATAGCTAGTGAGGGAATAACTACCAAAAAAATGTTATACAGAGAAATACTGCTTGAGCGTGTGAATTTCTTTTGTTTAGCTAGCTTTACATGAAATCATAGGCTTGGATTAATGAGACGTTTTTCATTTCAACTGCCCTATCAAACACCTACTCATTAGTCAGCAGCTGAAAGTGTTAGAAGAATGCTTTACATCTGTCACTGGCAGCATTTCCTACCAAACTTGTTTCCACTGAAGCTTGGATAGTATCCATAGAAATAGGATTTAAAATGTGATATTGTCTTATTTTCTAGATTATAACCTATTCCTGAATTCAGAGTTTAGATCTCTCTTAGAATGTCTTTTTATGTCCTTATTTACAAGAAGAAAATTCTATTCCATTGCACTCCCTTCACAAGACTTCTACTGATCAAACATTGAATGCAATATTTATACATGTAAATGTAAGTCAGTGTTTGCTGGATAACTAGCATGCTCTCAATTTTTTACTCTTAAATGTAATTTTTTTACACTTTATTTCTTGAAAATGGCATGTGTGACATATAGGATAAGGCCACAGACTGGAGTGAGTTTAGTGGTACACACCTTAGCTTTTATAGTAGACTTGGTTAAAAAAATAGTGTGCCAATACTTGAAATGTGTTGCTGCAGTCTGCTCTGGGAAATACGTTTTTGTACCAGATACTATTCGTAAAATATTTATCTTCTAAGGTAACTAACAATTTTGTGTGTGTGTTGTAAAGCTTTCTGAATTCAGCAGATATCTGCTGATTTTCCCCAACCCCGTGCCACTTACAAAAATCTTTCGAGTATACAATATTAGCTGAAGGAAGACTTGGCACTGTTGAGTCTGTGTGTGCTACAGTGACCATGAATCCAGATAGATGCAGATCCAGTCGGAGGCAGATGTTTGCCAATTCCCCTTTCAATCAGTCTTTCCTGTACTATGAGGAGTAAAAGTATTATAAATTTCTCAACATGGAAGGTAGAATACTATCTTTTGTGATGCTTCAATATTAGGAATTCTTTAAGGAAGCCAAATGATAGTCCCTACATATTTAATTTATCCAGGTAAAGTTCTTTTTTTCTTCTCTATGTATTTCTTTTGATAGCTAGGTATTAATGTGGTGTTTACTGCCTCTGCTTCCTTGAAGAATTTCCTCTTGGCTGTCCTTTAGAATTGAGTCAGAACCTTGTAGGAGAAGCCCAGTATCCTTCCTATTGCTGCAGTCTCTTCAGAATGTGTAGTATCTGGTGCCTTTTCTTTCCTAAAACAAACTTATTCAAGTAACTTGTTCAGAGTTGTGAAGAGACCCTTATTTTCTATAGTTTGACAATTCGTGAGAGTGCTACGTTTTGCTTAGGCTGTAACTGGAAGGGGGGGAAGCAAATTACATTGGTCCTACCAGTAAAAGCAAGTCATGTTTATTCTTGTCCCTTTTTTGGATGTCTGTCTGGTGAACCAGATAATGGAATCCACGTGGCTCAAACTAACCCTTCTCATTTTAACTCTGCTCAATTTCCTAATCTGGTTCAACCATGCAGCTGCACAAGCTCTTGTACAGCAGTTTCAGATGGTTGTGCACATGTGCCTCAGAAGAGGTAGGATTGCAGCAGTAGCTCATACAGACAGTTTAGGCTGCCAGGGAACACAGTCTAAATTAACAGAAAACCAACCTAACAATAAAGTAAGTGACTATCTGTTGGATTAGTGGACTGAACCAACTCAGCTGCATGTCTGATGACCACTGAAGCAAAGGAGAGCAAAATAAAGAAAAAGAAAGGAATACAGAAAGGGGACTGAAGTAGTTTGCAACTAGGCTGGTTTAGGTTGCTGAGGAATAGCAGCTTCAGCAGTTGTGGAATTATGCCTTTAGTCACCTTAGAGTTCAGACTAGTGTCCCCTCCTTCCTCAATCCAAACCTGAAAACTCCTCATGAAGTCTGAGAGTTAACCAATGTTGTCCAAGGTGCCTTCATGTAAATAGAAGTTAATCCAGTTTTAATTATTTTACATGTTGCTGATTCTGTTGATATCAGAATAGTAGCTAATTTAGAATGCAAATAAAGGCAACCTTTTGGCAGGGGAATTTGTTGTTGGTTGAGAGGGGGAGGGGGGGGCAGGGTTGGCTGTTTTTTAAATCGCAACCTAAATGGAGTATTTGTTTTGAAGGAAATACTACATAGCTTCCCAGTATAAAGAAAATTCACTGTCTATAGTGCTGGATCCTGAATGTAGCACATTCATTTATATCCTGATAATTTTACAGGATTTTCCTTCCTTATCATCAGGAAGTTAAAAGTGATGAGCAGGGTTCAGAGGAAACCTGTAATAGCTACAGTTTTGCTATACTGTCAGTACATTTTTCATCCATTTAATTCTAAAAATGGTTACCTGAAGTTAATACAATTTTTGATTCTCCTGCAACGGAAGTGTCTTCATAAATTTGTCCAAGTAACCTCTTCCTTCTCCCATCGATATCCGATAGCCCCATTCCACTTACATTAATAATCTTTCCCTCCCCATTAGTAAGTCAATTCCTAACTCGGTTTTCTTTGCAAATTATTTTTCCCAAATGAAACTTTAAAAATAGTTCAACTACAGTAAATATTTTCCTTTGGTGGCAAATCAAATATTTTAAGGCTGAAACAAAGGGAGGGTATACAAACCTCCTGAGCAGAATGTACCTTGCAAGCTGTATGACTGGTGAGAAGGTACCAGCTTTTGTTACCAAGCCAAAGGTCTTGCAAAGATTGGAGTTCTTGAGCTGCACTAATGTCAGATGCACACCAGAAGTATACTGAATTATGGCTGTGTGAACTAGTTTCGTGATAGCTTACTCAGTACTGTCCTCAGATGTAACACAGTCCTGCAAAGAGGAAGAGATGTGAACAGGATATGTGCATCTTGCAAAAGAAAACTAATTTGGACGTGACTCTGTGGTCTGCCAGTACTAGGACTAGCGCTGCAAATGTCACATGTACTCACTTCAGTGAAGAACAGTGTAGGGGTGTTGACCATTACCTAAAAGTTGCTAAAGATTCTCCAACTGCTTAAGCCATGCTTATGTATAAAATAAAAAATGGCACTGTAAGTAAAGCAACACTCCCTTCTTGCTCTGTTGTGCTACAGTACAGTAGTTGTGTGCCACTGGACTAGTAGTCTTCATATCCATTTTAATCTTTGCAGGGAGTTTCAAAGAGACAGAAGCAGCAGTTGACTGTTAAAGCAAAGACATGGTAGAGAGGAGGAGATAGGTTAAGCAGCTGCCTCTCAAAGACATAGCAGATAAACTGGAATTTTAAATCTAATTTTTCCTGCTTCATACTGTGGCTTATTACTGTAGAACAGTCAAATTCTACTTTAGATGGGAAAAGAAAGTGATTTACTTATAAAATTCTGCATGTGCAGACATTGCAAAAAGTTACCTGAGTTTTTACTGTTTTCTGTTCTCCATCTGTCAGGATCTTGTAGAAAACTGTTTGCGGTCGCTCTTAGTTTTGTTTTTAAATGTAGCTTTGTTAAAGGCATGTATCTATTGTAGCTTTTTAAGACATTGTTTACATTTCACATGTAAGGTATATCCAAGGGATATACAGATATAAAACCTGTCACTTTTGAGATTACAACTCTCCTGATTTTGTCTAGACGGGAATGACAAATAAGTGGAATTTGTGTAGTCTTAGGGAAGAGATTTTTAAAAGGCATCAGAAGTTCATGTAGTCCATTTTGATGTTCTCAAAAGCAGGATAAATTACACTTAATATCACTCATTACATTTTGCCGTTTTTTAAAAAATACTAGAAAGTTTACAGTCTCTTATTTTGTTTCTCTAAAAATCCTTATTGCAAGAGGATTTAATTTAATATCTAACAATCCTTCCATGATGTAGAAGGAATTTACTGTCCATAGTGACTGTAGAAAAAATAATTTAATCTTCACAATTACTCTTTAAAATACTAGGATATTCTCACTTGTGCCCGTTCTATCAAAAAAACCCCACCTCACTAAACAACCCAACCAACCGACCAAAAGCAACCACACACACCAAACTAAACAGAGCAGCTTTATTTTTTTTAAACTAAGGAATATTTTCTAGATTGGTTGTCTTTGAGCTTTCTTGTCAGGTTTACATCCTTGAGCTGTGACAATTTCAAATCGGACCTTGTCAGCCATCAGTAAATCCAGTTGATTTCCTCATGTGTCTTATAGGTAATATTCCTCTTTCCCTTCATTCAGTTCAGTAATATTCAGTATAGCTCTCTCTCACCTTTGCACTAAAATAGGACACTGTCAATATCATTTTTCTAACAATGTATACGTATGCCCTATAATTTGGATTTACTCCCAAGTTTTCATCATCAAACTACCTAACTGAAAAGTTTCTTCTTTTTTTTTTTTTTTTTTTAATGTACTACATTTTCTAGCAGGTGTCAGTTAGGACAGTGTCAGAGATCAAGTAATCTACATATCTAAAGTTGACATACTGGTGCAAGTAGTAGTTAGAGAGAAACACAGAACTGGAGACAGTACAAGTATAACGTTGCCGGTGTCTCTGAACGATCACTCTTGGAGGTGCAGTATGTGCAAGCCAAAATGGTCCTTCAAATAGCTCATTGTAAAAATAAATGTGCAATTCTCATGATGAAGAAAAGGTTGCTGAGGTTTTGTTCCAATTTAACTGAAAAGTTTAGGAATTATTATTCTGTGCTTTTTTTCTGTTTCTGGATTATGCAGTAAAACTGTTTTCATTTGCCTATATATTGGGTTTTAGTGCTGCAATACTTCAGTTTTTAAAAATGAGAGTTACTTATTATTGAACTTTTAGAAAGGGATACCTGAATTATGCAATATCCTAGTTTAACAACATAAAGTTAAACTTGAAATAGGTCCATTTCTCCATTTGAAAATAATACTGAGATGATCATGAAATATGAAGGATTTATCTCCTGAATGTCATATTTTTATTCATAACATACTTATTAGCAATTAGTCATTAAAGAGTTCATGGGGATGCTTATGAGTTTTAATATTTTTAAATTAATAATAATAGTAATTTAAGGACCTCTTTCTTCCTGTGAGCTACCATTTAATATGGCTCTTGAAAGCCAGTTGTAGATGTTGCCCTTAATGCTCTGTGTTCCTACGGTTAAGTTGAACTGTTAGGTAATTCTTAGCAGCCTCGCTGAAGGAAAGATTAAGCTTTTAGCTTTTTCAAGAAAGGACAAAAATACATATTTATATATATCAAAATGCATGCGTGTTTTCTAGCAGGTGCATGCTGAATGCCGTCTGTGGGGGGAATAGCAGAGCAGCAGTAAGATCATCCTGCTTTAAAAAAAAAAAAACCCAAACAACAAACCACACACAAAAACCAAAACCTAAACGCAAAAGACCCGTCATCTCCTCCGGCTGCCGCTTGCCCCGCTCCGCTTCTGCGGGGCCGGCCGCGGCGGGAGGCGGGGGAGCCGAGTCCAGCGCAGGGCGCAGTGACAGCCCCGCGCCGCCTCCGCTGTTTTGCGGCCTCCTCCGTGTCATTTTAAGTTGCTGCCGTGAGCCAATGGGGCTCCTCCCGCCCGCTGACATCACTAACTAGCCAGTTCCCTCCAGCTGCAGAGCGCTTCAGTTTCTGTCTTTTTTTAAACTAAAATGGAGGCTGGTTTCTTGCCTTAAGGAATATATTGCCTTGCCTGCTGGAGCCTAGATGTTGACATGTAACAGAGCTGGCAGCAGGATGGTGGTTGATGCAGCCAATTCCAATGGGCCGTTCCAGCCCGTGGCCCTTTTGCATATTAGAGGTGAGTTATTGTGCGTGAGAGAGAATCGCGACCCTCTGACGAGCTAATAAATGGCTATTGTGGTGCTCGGGTAAGGGCAGCAGGAAGTCCTCGGTAGCCCAGTCCCCCTCGGTTTGTCACAGGCGTGGTAAAACCGGAGGAGATCGAACCCTGTTTTCCATTAAATGTGTTTTGGGAAGATTTAAGAATTCGCAGAGGCATTGCATGCATAGTTAAAAGCAGGTTTTACTGCTTTCTGCCGTAACTCTCCCATCCCCCTTTCAAGCTGTGCTGATGTCAAAGGATGTGAAGTCACTACCCCAGAAAGGTACTGAGTGGGGGGAGGGAAGAGCCAAGTTCTCGCTATACAGTTTCTATAGAATAAGGGCAAACGTTTGGTGTGCTTCAAAGCCTTTTTTGTTTGCATCGTTCATATAGAGCTCCTTTGCAAGGCACTGCAGCTTCTAAAAGAATTGGGAGTGTTGTTGGGGAGGAAGGAGGGGAAGAGACGTGACATTTATTATGAAAATATCCTTTATGTATTCAGAAAGCATTTCCTAGAAGAGATGCTGTTCGGCTTTAACAAGCAGCCTCTTCCGTGCTTATCGCTTTGCGCAGTTGAGAATGTTAAATTTCTTAACAGAATATTCTCTCTTGTGTTTATAGTATTAGTGCATTGCAAATCTACATTTTATGTAATTCATTGGGAAAATAGATGTTGGTTTGACACTTTTGCATAATACTGAGTGCATCTCTCGTCCTGTATTTTTGCAGTTAGTAAAATTTTGCATTGCTATAGGGGTTTTTGCATGGTGTTTGTTTTTACTTTTTTTTTTTTTTAAGCTGGCTGTTAGTCAACCAAAGATTTTTTAATTATTATTTTTTCTTCTGGTTTTTGGTTTTTTTTTTTTCATGTCTTCCTTAAGGTGGTTTTGGTTTAGAACTTTACATGAAAGCAGAACATGTATTAGCTGGGATCAGCACACCTTGAACAATGCCATTTATATGCAAGAAACACAGCTCATACTGTTCTTAATTACCTTTGCTTCTAAGCTCACTGGCATGGCCTAGATGTTAGTACTGAAAAGACTTTTTTTCGTTGATATTCCATATGCTGAAAAAATTTTGCTTTGAAAGTTTAAGAGAAAAAACCCTTGACTGTTCAGAAGTTTTCTCCTTTTAAGCAGGAGTGTTGGTCTTCATGTATTAAGAAATCACAATTTCTCTTTACTTTTTAAGAGCCATATCCTTCTCTGTCTGAAGTGGGGACTGGATGTATTCTGGAAGACTCTAATTTTGGTCTGCAAGTGGGGTGGGAAATGCAATTAAATTCTCTTGAGTTAGAATAAGGACTGTTGCTTCTTCTCAAGGGAATATAAATGGCACTGCATGACCTGAAGATAGGCCTTTGCTTTTCACTCAGTGCAAATCACCTTAATATCTCTAATAGATGCTGCTTTTTGGAAGGGAAGAAGCACCATCTTTTAAAGGTGCAAGTCAGGAAAGCAAACCAAGGTTGGAATCAGAATGATGAAATGTTCTAAAGATGAATCTTAATAATCCTTTGTCTCAATACAGTAACAAGGTTCTTGTCAGTGAATTTATTGTCCCTGTTGTTGCTCCAATCAAATAAACAATTGTAAAAATTACAGATTTAAAAAAAAAAAAAAACCTCTTCTAAAATTTACTTTCCAAAGACCTAAATTTTTGGTGCACTGGATAATACAGTAGTAAAATAGAAGTTAAGGAGATTTGTGGTTTGGTTTGTTGTTTGGGGTTTTGGTTGGTTTTTGGTTGGGTTTTTTTTGTTGTTGTTGTTTTTGTTTGTTTGCTTGGTTTTGGTTTTGTTTTTTAAGTGGGTGATGAGAGTGGACTTTCTTGTAAGCAATTATAGAAAAACTAGGAAATTATTTTGCATTTTTCAGGTGGTGGAAACTAAGATGAGTCTATGGTATTATAGGCCAGAGGAGTTTCTTGATACTAGGAGAGGAAAATCATCTTTCCCATGCATATATCTATACAGAAGTTGCTTTGGTTTTTTTTGTGTGTACCTCATCCCACTAGCTGCTCAGTTTCCAGTACCAATTTGCCTCAAAAATGAAGCCTGTCAGTGCAATGCATATGAAATTAATAGCAGTAAAAATTAACTAGCAACTCTGAAGCCTAATGACACATTTACTGTTTGTCCCAATCCATACTGCTTTTACATTTGTCCTTTTACATGATCTGTTGCACTATAGGATTAAAATTCTACTAGAACTACTCTTCCTTGTAGCTGTAAGAGCTAAAACTTCCAAGGAGAGGGCCAAAGAACATCCTGCTTTATCACCAATTTCATATAATCTTGAAACTAAAATTCTGAGATGGTGTGTTTTACCTGTATATTATAGCTACCGTATTTAGCCTTAATTTTATTTAAAAAAAAAAAAAAAAAAAGGGAAGCCTTGTGGACTACACTACCAGGACTTCTTTGAAAATAAAAATTGCAATCTTGCTTTTAAAGATAATTCTCAAGCATTTTCCGTACCTGGATCATATGACATATGTAATGTTTGCAGAATAAAGAAATCTTTGATCTGGCATGTAATGGGAGCTTGTTCCCTTTCCTTCTGCCCCTCCTGAGCTGCTGACAGCTTTCTTGTTTGGGCTACTTAGAGCTTTGTCAAAACTACACGGTTGGAAAAACAGATGCAGGTGGCTTTTAAAAATGTCAGTTTTATTCACTGCTGCTTTCTCATTGGTATGTGCACCGTCACAAATAAGGAGGAGCAGTAGGTATTTGTAGGATAGGAGATGTCAATGCCCCACATAGCCAGTTCTCCAGCAGTTTATTTGGTTGCTGGTGCTCATGTCCATCTTTGATATGGTGCAGCCATGTAATCTTGAGTCAGACTGCTGTGGAAAGAGCTGTGAGAAGTCTTGTCAGGGTTCCCCTTTCACTCAGAAGTTGCCTTTAAGCTCAGGCCCTTGGCCTTGGTTGTTGCTTCAGCAAGGTTGCAGCTCTGTTGTCTAGCCACGTACCTCACTGATCTGAGAAGACTGCTGTAGGAGGAAAGGCTGACAGAATGGGGTTTGCTCAACCTTGAGAAAAGAATGCTTAGGGGAAACCTTATCACCATGTTCCAGTAATTAAAATGTAGCTACAGAGAAGTTGGAGACTCTCTTTTTACAAGGAGTCACGTGGAGACATGGGGTCATAATGGGTACAAGTTACTCCTGGGGAGATTCCAATTAGACACAAAAGGAAAATTTTTCACAATAGAAACTATTGGTCACTGGAATGATCTATGGGAAGTGGTGGAGTCCCTAACATTGGACACTTCAAGATTTGTCTGGACAGGGTTCTGGACCATCTTGTCTACACTGTTCTTTTGCCATGGAAGGATGGACCAGATGATCCTTGAGGTCGCTTCCAACCTGGTATTCGATGATATGGATCCCATGGTGTTGACTACCTGGCTTGGTGTGCCTCTTCACTGTGGACTTGTTCAGCAACTGCTGGACTACTGGCTGACCCTGATCACTCTCAGTACACCTGCTCTCCTTTCCTCATTCAGGTACTCTGATACTGTGCCCTTTGTCACAATCACAGACTGTTGGCAGTTGTTCAAGTCAAATGTGTAGAAATCATGTCTGCAGAAGATGACTTTGGACCCGTCATTGGAAAATACCAAGCACCAAAAGAGCCTAATCCACACTGAACGCAAGTGGCACGGAGCCATTATTGTACGTTATTTGAGCTGAAAGCATTGGCTGCGTGAGGGTGTTTGGCCTGCTGGGGCAGTGAGCCCTTGGTCATTCCACCCACATCAGGCTTTCCAGGAGATCAGAATTAGGCTTACTACTGCATTGATCTTTCTAGGGTATAAAGATAGTGCATAATGGTCAGCTGAGCTGCTTGTCACTGATTATCGCAGTGAACTGAAAGCTTACCTTGTACTGGAACAATCCAAAGCTTCTAAGAAAATTACCATGTCAGTTTGAGCAGCCGTTACGGCTATGGAATAGCTACTGTGGTTTGTGATCCAGGATAGAGACACGAGCTTGTAGCTGTTTGTGAAACAAATGGTGTAGCCAAAGCAACTAGTCGTGGGGTATCTTCGTGGAGAGCTCCTTTAGGATCTTTGTGTATAGGCAAGTTGCTAGCTATGAAGATGGCATTAGGACAGCACAGAGAAGAAGGTTATTAGGTATTATGAATGTCAGATTTTTACAAGAAGGGAAGCAAAGCTGGATGGTGTTTCAAGATGCATCTCTCTCCTTATGGAGCCCTTCTGGCAGTTAAAGCCCTAGAGTGGTGGAAGTGCACTCAAAGCACTCACAGGAGGATCCACATAAATGAGATGAGGCCCCGGGGAAGGAATCAGGACCTTTTGATTTCCATCTGAGCAATTCAAGCAAAGAAAGCAGCTGTAAAAGCAGCATGAATCGGGACAAACAGTAAATATTTGTCACTAGACTTCAGAGTTACCAGTTCATATATACTGTTAGGAGTTGTCTTGCTGAAAACTAGCTGTAGTAGAGTGCAGTTCCAGGTAGAAAATAATTGCAATTTGTTCTGTAGTCAGATTATAAATGTTTATTCATTGTGGGGTCAGACATTTTTTCATAAGGAATCCAGCTTAATGCTGCTAAGAAAAAAATCTCTTAATACTGTTTTATCAGTATGTAGAAGTAGCCCAAATGCCAGTGTTTATATTAACTCAAACACAAATATTTGAAGAAAATATATGGAAAACTCTGCTCTGCAATGGCAGGATCAGAATGCAGAAGTTACCTTAGTGGCTTAATTGCTAACTGACTGGGACTGGTGATGTCTGTTCATGCTTTTTTTATTATTATTATTATTTTTAAGATGTTATACAGGACATACTTGAAGTTGTGTGGGAAGGAGGGTGAGAACACCCTGATACTGTGTTAACTCAAACTGATGCATCCTGTAGGCTGTAACCTGTTTCAGATACATCATTGCCCATCTTTCTCTGCCTTGACTTTGTCATTATTTAAGTTACTTCAGATTTTTGGAAAGATGCTTTGACTTTTTCAGAGGAGATGTAAGTGATGTTAAATTTGTGTATTCTTTCGATGTGCTCCTTGTATGTGTAATCTTGAGTAAGAGATGAAGGTAGTTAATATTCCATGGTGCTTTTCTACAGGGCTAAAAATGTCAGTGCTAATGTTTGTGACATAAATATTTGAGTATTTAGATAGAAATTTGCACACTTTGTCAAAGTGTGGTGAATGACCATTGTTCTGTTGGGGTAGGTACTAATATAACATCAAGTGCTTGTTGCTGGTGGTTTCCCTGAGCTTGGGCCACCTTTGATCAGTATGTAGTATAGTAGTCATTAATCTCACAGTGTACAAAAGGGGACTGGGTTGGTTTGGCCTGTGGAAGGGAAGTTTCAGGGAAGATCTTGTCTTCAACTAACTGATGGGAGGTTATAGAGGACAGAGCCAGGCTCTTCTGTAAGGTCTGAAGTGAGAAGTAACCATTATTTGTTGTAACACAAGAGATTGAAATTGTATACAAGGAGAAAAAATTGTCACTATAGAAGTGGTTAAACACAGATTCCAAAAGGGGCTGTGAAATCTCTGCTTGGAGATAGTAAAAACTTGACTGGACAAAGCCATGGGCAGATGGGTTTATCCAGCTTGCCCTGCTTTGAGTGGAGGATTCAACTAGCAGAGATGAGATGGTCCCTTCTGGTAAAAATTACTCTATGATTCTGTCATTCTTTCTTGCATATGGGACCACAAAATGTCTGGCCTTACTGTCCCTTAAAAATATTACAATATCACTGTTAATGCACTTTTTTAAATCCAAAGAGCTTATTATTTAAATTCAAAGAGCAAATTCATATTCTTATTGTAAACTACTTTTCTTTTTCAGTTACTAAGGTAGACTTTGTAACATGTTTGGTGCCAGTATGCCTATTAGTAGTACTTTTACCTCTATGTTAACTCATAATTTTTGGTGTTAGTGTTTTAAATAATTCTTGCCATGTTTTTGGAAACTGTTAGAGATGGGTGACTAGAACAACATGTAGTATTTAAAATACTGGTACAATGAAAGGATGTTTTGTTCACTTAATATTCTGTAAGGAGCTCAGCAGTAGTAAAAAAAAGTGGTGGCTGGTATGTATTTTATACAGAACATCCATAGTTCTTAAATATCTTCTGAATAAGGTAGAACTCATAAATGTGTAGTTAGCTATTTCACCCACATTTCTTTACATCGGCTTATGGAAAGATCTAGTAGATGGAATTAATTTGCTCAGTATCGTGAGATTCTTCTGTAGCTCTTTCTGACAATCTTTAAACCAACAATGAAGCACTGACAAACTGTGACCTCGCTATTCATCTTTTGTGGTGTTTATGAAAATGTTGAACAGTGTTAATTTCTACCACAGATACTTATAACATGTTTCTGGTAGTCTTCCTGCATTATGTTAAAAGTCTAAAAATCCAGGGATAATTGTGTCTACCATCTTTCTAATACTTTCCAAGGACTTGATAAATTTCAAGCATAATTTCCTTTATATGTGCTCAGTTTGCCTTTTTGAGGTATTAATGTTCTATTATAGTCTGAAACTGCCCTATGCTGATTATGAAAGCACACCTAAACATTCTAGAAAGTCACCTTTTATGCTACTCTTTTTGCTGTTGGTGTATACTGCAGTGGAAAATGAATGTTTTATTCATTCTGTATTTCCTGTGTAATGATAATCTTCACCTTCAAATGCATCTTACATTTTCCACATAAGTAGGCGCATTTAAGGATGATAAATTCAACTGGTCTGAGCATGTATGTTTATTTAAATATTAATTTCCTTTAATCCTTTAACACATTTAAATTTAGTAAACATTTAAGGTACAGTGACTGTTGTGAGGAGTAGAATCTTCCTGTGAAGAAAGGTATACAGAGCAGACATCTTAATCATTTTCTTCAGAGATGCTTCCATCACGGTGATTAATTCTCTTTCAGTGAATTTAAATTTAAAAAACACAGCTACTTGTAAAATTGCAGGTTTGTTTTTATTGTTGTAGAAGTAATCTTGTGCAAAAGATCTTCAAAACTTTTTTTCACCCCTGCTAATCCAATAAATGAGATTTCTCATGGCCTGCACACATCTTCTATCTTGCTTATGGTCCTGAATGTTGGTTTTGGATCAAATGGATAAACCTCAGCTGAGATTTAAAAGAGATAAAAATGTTTGTTCTTCCCTTTTCTCCCATATAAGCCAGTTATAATTTGATAACGTGAAGGGGTGAGAACCAGCTGCATGTTTGGGCTGATACCTGTGCCCTCCTGAGAAGCCACCTAGACTCTTGATACTGAGCCTGACTCCTGGAGTTAATAGTCATCCATCTTGCCAAAAATTTCCAGTGTCCTCATAGCAAGTCCTCAGCCACTGCTGTTCTTTAACATTGCTTAACCAGTTGTACAATGAATCATTAGCTTTGAAACCCATCCACCTTTCCTTTCTAAAAGTACCGCCTCAAAAAGGAGAAACAGAAATATCACCCTCAAGAACAAGCTATTCTTAATGAACCTAGGCCTCTCATATCTATAGTACTGTGAAATGTTTACCTATTATTTCATTAATTAGCATTAAATATCATCTGAATTGTCAAAGCACTGATACTGGTACAAATGACTGTTACTGTATTGCCTCTTGCATGGTTTTGCTAGACTTTTTTCAAAGGACATGCAGACGTAGCCATGGCACTTAGCCAGACACAGACTGATGGTTTTTTGCTGGCATATACTGAAGCAACTTGTGGGGAGTGTTTTTATACTTGAGCAGGAGCAGATTTAAAAGAGATTGATTAGTTATCACTCCTGCTGCATTTAACATGCTTTCTAACTCTTCACTTACTGTACATCACTTTGTATTGGAGGATGTTTTACCTTTTTACTGCTTTTAACTCTGTTCTGTCACTTCTCTCACTTCACTTTGTTGGATTGTTTTCACCTTCGTATAGATCCTTTGCCCATATGAAGAGTGTATGTCTAAGTTCTGCTGCTGGAAACAAGAAGGATGTTAAGTGCTCACACTACACTTAAAATCTCTAAGGATATGATGCAAAATGTTTCTGGAGGGAACTTTTCGTTGAGCTAAAAATTCTGTAAAATTATAGGATAGTAGTCAGCTGGAATTTTTAAGTTACAATTACTGACTTGTGGTGTAATTTACACACATTTTCAAGGAAACGATTATATCGACATAAATGTGTATATTCCTAATTTTTATACATCAAAAATATCTTCTGGTTTGTGATTGTTCTTGTGAATTACATTTTAAGATTAAAATTCGCTGTCCTCTGAGTAAAATTTGTATTTCCATTTCTGTTCAGAGCTTTTAATAATTAATTTAAACTTCTGATCTATCTCTAAAATTATTTCTTTCTTCTTCCCAAAATGTTGCCATCATGCTTGACCATTTTTTTTTTTTCCTGTGAAACATCACAAGGTGCCTGAATTTCACAGGCATTAAGGAGGTGTCGCTTATGGCAAAAAATGAGAGAAACTATGCACTAAATTGGAAAGTAGGGTTTCTCATGGAATACAAAAAAAACCAACGTAAAACAAAACCCTCAACTCCACTCTCCCTGGCCCCTCCCACCCCACCAAAAAAAAACCCTATCACAAACAAACCAAAAAAAACCAAAACAAACTTCCTCCCCCGCCCTGGGTATAGGGGTATAGTACTTAACTGTCTATTAAAATGTGTTAAGAAAACCACTCACACACACAAAAAAATCCAGTCCTAGTCATAAATGGTGATACTTCTGCATATCTTATAATGACTGCTGGAAATTTTAATTTTGTATGGTGATTTGGGATTATTTTAATTGTTGATGAGCCATTGAGGGCCTTAGTTTGCATCCCAGCTCAGAGATGCTAAAGCTTTTCCTATGAATAGACTTTTCAAGAGACTTATCCTATTTCTAATTTTGGAAAGAGTGGAGAATTTAGGAAGCTGATTCAGTGCTGCCATCGAGGAAAGATTATGACAGTTTTTGTTAATTTAAAAAGAAATGTCATGTTCAGACAAGCTGGAAAGTGCCTGCAGTTCTTGCATGGGAGCCAGGCGTTTGGTTTAGGTTGCATTAGGGTGTGAAACACTTGACTGTATAAAACCAGAGGGGGCTTTTCTTCAGACTTTCTGATCTATTCTGTGGTCGTCTCTTTCTAAGCCAATGTGTGACCCAGCATTCTTCAGTGACTTCTTAGAATATCTGTTAACAATTATGCTAAAGATCACTAAATTCACCTATTTTGTCATTCAGAAGCATCCAATAGAAAGTGAGCAGTAACCACCAGGGTTTAGTATACGGATGGAGATGAGGAAGCAGGCTGAGCTCTGGGGAAGTAACCAAATTATTTTATGTTTTGTCGGTTGATTATTCCATGAATTATATTTATCCTAGATGTGTGACAGGTAATGCTGATTGGCAAGTTACTCAGACTTGTGAGCTGTATATGACTTACAATTATGGGTTGGTATGTGGAGTTTGGGTGTGTTCCAGGAAATGGCACTTCTGCTATGATGTTTATAGCAGATGGTTAGGCTTGATTAGCTGATACTTATTTCAACCAAGTGTCTAAAGCAGCAGAATTTATTCAGTAGTTCATAAGTTTCTTCAATTCACTTATTATAGACCATCTTCTCAATTACACCGTGCACTTGAATTATGTTCTGCAATGTAACTGAGTCTGGTCTCTCCACAGTAGTGCCTCATTTCTTCAGAGAGACTACTAAATATATTGAAAAACAGTCTTAAAGTTTTTAAATGCAAGTAAAGCTGTCACATAATAAGTTTTCTTTATCATGCTATGAGAATGGATTCAAGTACACTGTAATGGCTAGGAAATTGAGGATTTTTCTGTTAAGTTTGTAGTAAGTGCTTTGTGCTTAAAAATAAGGTTTGCTGTCATATTAACTCTGTATACAAAAAAACACTCTACTGAGAGTTCTTTATCTATTTGATTTCTCTCTTCCCTTGTTAGGACAGTTTTTTCTTCCATTGTCTATCTGATTATACTTCCTGTCATTTTTCTCCCTAATTTTCAGGTGGAATTTTTATTTCATTAGGTCAGGCTCATTTCAGCTTGTTTCACTTGTCATTTCCTGTATAAGCATTCCTGGTTTACTTTTTATGGTACATTGCCTTTAAAATATTTATACAGTTATCACTTTAACTCTTCACTTCCTATTTTTAAACATTTTCATGTAGTCTAAAAATCCTTATTTCTCTTAAATATTATTACCAATATATTCTCAAGGTTTTTTTGTTTTGTTTTGTTTTTTAATTTCACATGGCTTCTAAGAAAATAGTTGACTTCTGATTAAACTCTTTGTAAATCAAAAGTTTAGGTGCAGGGTGGTGTTGGTCTGCTTTTGAAACATCATTAGATAATTAGGTGCACAGGTTTTTAGCTGTTGATCGACTTTCATCATCATTAGACCTATGATGTACACCTGGAAAAGATGTTATTGATAATTTCAGTGCCTCAGATTGTTCAGTATGTGAAAATTATGCCGACGGGTATAAAACGACAGAAGGCTCTTTTTATACTTTGCTATCAGTCAGTCCTTAAAATCTGCCACCTTAAATCTTTGACAGTTAAACATCATTACCTAATTCCTCTATCCTCAAAACTGCAATGTAGTCTTGTAGTTTGGAGATAGCTGCTGCCAGCAGTAGCCTTCAGCACTGGATTCCCAAAGGTCTGCAGCTTTCAGAGGGAATTAATGTTGTGAAGCACCTGTTTGGAGCTTCACTCCAGGACTGACAAATCATGTGCTTCTAATTCCTTTCAGACTCTCTTAAGCTGTGGGGGTTTTGGGTGGTGGTTTTTTTTTTCTTCTCTTCCTGTTGCTGTTTAATTAGTCTGATAAGGGCTCATCTGATTCTATCAGCCTTTTCTTTAATTATTATTAAATGGAAAAATATATTGCTTTAAAATTCTCACAACCAATGAAAAGCTGCTCATTTGAATGAACATTTAGCTGAGAGATTTATTGATGTAGAAACCAAAAAATTGTAAATGTTGTGCACCTTTCTACTTAATGAATTCCAAGATCTTGCTCCTGCCTACCCTCTCCCTGTTCTGTATCATGGTTAATGCTAGTTTCATAGCTGTTATAGGTGGAAAGACTTTTATCTCAAGTGAAGTTATGGCTAGATCTAGACTGCAGATCAACATGGAAGCAGTATCAGTGTTGTTGCTTTATTGAAAAAGAAAAAAATCTTTAGTGTTTGTTACAAACCTTTAAACCTGCTTTAAATAAAACCACTGGAGTACCTGAATGTCCAAAAATTTGAATTACTTGGGAAAAAAAAAAAAGTTAAATGCAATATGTTTTTAAATTTTAGGTGGAAAATGTGCCACATATGTATGACTTTAAGCATTGTTTTTAAAACTTATTTTCTATCAATGAAAACAGTTTTCCTATTTTGGGTGCCAATCTTTTTCAGGTGTGAATGTGAAACAGCAGCAGTTAGGAACAGTGCAGTTTCTCCAAATGCAGGGAAATGAAAAGCAGTGTTTATTTCTAATTACAAATTCCTATTTTCTGAAGAACAGCCAAAAGGTATTTCTGGCAGCAGCTCAGTTCCTTGAAAGCAAAGGAGTGGACGTAGCCTGTAATTACAGCTACTTCTCATTTTGCGCCCCTCTCCTGAATGCCTGGACTGCTACTGAGTGCCATGGTGCTGCCTAAAGGCAGCTGAGGCAGAGGAGCATCAGGGTTTGGAAGTTCCAGTACAAGTACTGCTTGAGATGGGCAATTTCCCTTGCGCATCCACCTGCCATTCTCAGCTCACCTTCTAACTGGCCTTGAACAAAACAACTTCACTGTGATAATTGCTGGATAGAATTGCTGGATGTTTTCTTGTAATCCTTACAGAAGCTCAAAGTACCTGTCAAATATTTTAAATTATTGATCAACTGTTGTTTGGGAATCGTGAGCTTTGTTGTTTTAGGTCAGTCTGAAAGTTCATCTGATTTTCAGTGTCCTGTTTCTGACAGGAAATATGTTAGGTTTTTAAAAAAAAAAGGGGTAAAGGAAAAGGGAAAAAAAAAAAAAAAGAAAAAACTTTTGAGAACTACTCTGTAGGAAAGTTTAGAGGTATCATACATGGTAATTAGAGAATGACCTTAAACTTACAGCTCAGTTCTTTTGGAGTAAGCCTGACTTCTCTTGTGACACTTCACATCGCTTACATATGCATCCCTTTATCTTCAATAGTGAGATAAAGAGCGGAAGTTTGTTCCTCTTCTGCACTACTTGAAATGTTTATATATCATGCTCTCTTGAGTCTAATATAAACACTCTATTTTTCATGAGTGTTCATGTAGCTTTGGCCACTATGGTCATTTTTCTTCTTCTAAGCTTTTTTTTTTTTTTCCCTCTTCTTTCCTTCCTTTTTTTTTTTCCTCTTTTTTCCTTTCTTTTTTTTCTTCTTCTTTCCTTCTTTTTTTCTCTCAAAGAAAATGCTTGTACAAGATCAATAATGTTCCAAATAAAGTAGTATTAACAGCAGTATGTTTTGTGTATTTTCTAGTCCAGTGCATGCATACAACAGTATCTTGCCTGCTTTGAGTTGTGCAGCCAAACTCCCACTCCCAGTGTTGCTAGTTATATAGTATAAAATATATTGCATATTATATATAATTATAGTACTTTCTTGTATTCTTCAAATTAATTTCTAATTGCTGCTAGAAGTAATAGTTTTATTTAAACTCTTCCACACATTAATGGGAAGATCTCTTCCCCATGCCAACCCCCTTATTTCCAATATCAAATACTATGATAGGATACTGTTAATTGGGAGAGTGTCATCTTTAAGCAGTGTTAATTATAGTCATCATGATTTTGATAAAATTAGTGAAAAATAATATAGTGTCCTTTCTAGTTCTTCTCTTTCTGAGTGCTTGATCACTAGTCCTGGAAGAAGTGCTAATTCTGGTAGATTGATGTTTTGACAGGTTATGTCCTTATTTCTGTGCTTTGTAATCCTTCTGCATTCATGTTTGGCAATTTTAATTTCTCTTACTCAAGATATTGCACTCTCCTTATTCTTTGAAAGAATGCTGCCGTGGTGCTGTCAAGCGAAATGTCTAAGCTTAAACTTTGCAAGATATTGGACTCCCCTTGTTGAATTCCAGCTACACTGTGCAAATTACAAAGCTTCACTAAAGCGTTAATGCTGCTTTTCCAATTGACATCAGATGGGAAGTACACTAATACTTGCTTTTGAACAGCAGAAGGGGTTGTGTTGTCACTATACTTGATGTTAGGTTCTGGTTAGCACCCTAGTTGACAGTTAAATGTTGTTTTCCTGTATCATTAAAAACTCTTATCCCTTCAGTAGGTTTGCGGCCCCATTTCATAAAGTGTATCATCTACCAGCAAGCATGAGTCTCCTTAACACTCTCCAACTTTTGCTCTACACCAGTGTCTCAAGGAAGCAGTTACTTTTATCATGTGAATTTTTTATTATTATTTAATTTTTTTAAGTTAGTCTTTTTTTCCTATGACCTGGTTTTTTTGCACATTCTCCTCTGTCTTATGGCCTGTATATTCTTTGACTTAAACCTTTGTGTGTGTTTCTGTATGAAAAAAAAGTAACTGTCCATTTAAAATGAGGATTTTTTTTTTTTTTCCCTGATGTGTGTGTTACATGGTCTGATTGGTAGCTATGGGTATCTGATACTTTTAAAGAAAATAGGTATTTTTCTTTTAATGAAATGGGGACCAGTCAGCTGAGCAAACTGGTACCTCTGCTGAGCCTTTCTTTATACGTGAGCAAGGAAGTGCTCACACAGTTGAGATGAATTTTATCTTCTGTATGTATTTTCTGCAAATTATTAACCATGTGTCTTGTTTTCTGCTTTGAAAATGATATAACGTAGTGAGTTTTACTGACCACAAGTTGTGTTTTGTGGTAGAAATTATATCAACTACTCTTTCTGTCAGGACACAACATAAAAGCTTTAAACTTCTAGTTTATTTCAGTTCCAGTCCGCACTAGAAAAACAGCTGGTTTGGTTGACACCTCTGGGTCATCTAATTACCCTGCCTTGCCTTTGGTTCTTTATTCTGCAACTGTTAAATTACACTGCTGCCATAGAAAAATGGGCTTCTATGAAAAAGATAAGGGATGCATCAGTAATCAGTGCGCAGTGATGACAGAATTACAGTGCAAAACTACAAATCTAATTTTTAGATTTGAAGGAACATAAATTGTTCTTCAGAAAACACTGTTCTCTAGAGTCCTACAGTGCAAAAATACTTATGTATTGAACAACATTGAACATATCTTTAGGCACTCAAACTCAACTTCAGTGTTTTCTAGTTTATTTTTCTTTTCTCACAGTCTAATTTTCTTAAACTAGGTAAAATTTGGTTTAACATGAAGATAAGAAAAATCTTGGTTTGTTAGAATGCAACTGTGTTTTAGTTCTTTAACAGTGCTACACCTTTAAAAAAAAAAAAAAAAAAAAATTGGTTTCTGAGAGTGCTCTAGTCTTGTTGGTAGCTCCCAGGTGCAGAATGATGCCACATCCTGACTTAGAAGCAAGCAGGGACGGGGAGTGGGCAGTTAGCAGTGTGAACAGTTGTTTGCAGTGAGCTCACTTACCTTTAACTCACAGTAAGAACAACTGAAGACGTTCCTGAAACTTTGAAGGAATGTGTTTTCAGATAAAGCTAACTGTTTTCAAGTTTAGTTTTTATTATCAATCATCTGAATTCTGCTAAAGCAGCCAGTAGGTGAGTACTTGATCTTTCCCTGGCTGTTTCAAACTGAGGTGTGGGCTGGAAGTGCTGCTTTTCAGAGTGAGGATAGTATAGGTATTCTGGTAGTAAAAGTAGAGCTGATGTCAATTATAGATTGGAAAGAAATGTAGTTTTTACTCATCAGCTATTTTACATGGCAAGACCACAATTGGATATGATGTTGGAAGATCTTGAAACAGAATAGTTACTTCTGTAACAAAAAACCACAAAACATTACACAATGAATACTTCCAAATGTCAGGTTTGGAATAATAATGAGTAGCTTCTGAATGCCATGACTGTCCCATGGTCATTGGAGTTTGTGAGCACTAGAGTTGCTCAACTATGGAAACTTTTACCTAATGGCACCCTTCTCAAATATGTCAGTTAAGTTCAGCAATTGGGAGTCTGGGGTTATCACTTAGTTGAAGTGGAAGGTGATGTAGAAATGCAGCTAGCTGAAAGAATATAACTAGATAGCCCATGGCACGTGGCTGAGGATAAATGACTTCTCAAGGTGTCTTGGAGTTGCTCTGCGGGTGCCCATGCATTCTTTGTGCCAATATTACAGTCTATGCAAGTCAGCTTCTTAGCCAACTTCTATTTTCTGTCATACTGAAGACATTCTTTCAAGCCTTAAAAGTAGGGGTGGTCTTGATTTGATGTCAAGTACTACATGAGATCGGAGATTGTGAACACTTGAAAGCTGTTGGTGAACACTTCTGAAGGGGGGAGAAAACCCCAAAGAAACAAAACACAATTGCTTAGAAATATGTGAGGTTCTCAGTCTGTGTAAAGAACATTTCTCTCTCTCTTTCTCTCGTTCTCTAGAATAACAAGGATGACAGAGGTACTTAAAATAGTTAAGCCACTGCAGAATAAATAGTGAGGGAGGTGGCCTGACTTGTTGACAGTGTTTCTTGACCCTTTTGGTGGATCTGCAACCCGTGGGCACAAACCGTGACAAATTACATAACATCAGTCTTTAACTTCCAAGATTACTAGTAATTATAGCTTTAATGCCTCCTCTCTTTTCAGGTTAGTGTCCTATAAATTGCTGTCTGTTAGTTGTATGATTATAGTCTCCATTTAGGCTTTGGATTTGGTTGAGCAAGCATTCATAGCACAGTATCCCTCAGTGAAATAGTGTTGTTATGCTTCAGGTTGAACCACTTTCCATTTTATAGTTATTTATATATCCCTATAATATTTATATTATATATTTGTATATATTTATATATTATGTTTTTTATGTATACATATAAATATATAATAAGGAGAAGGTAACACCACCACTCTAACCACCTTGTACACCAAGACTTTTTGCATTCAGGTCATAAATTTGACTCTCAGTATGCAAACTACTCAATTAAATACTCTTTTTTTTTCAAGGAGGAATTATTCATTGCTTTAGTTTTTAATCCAAATAAAAAAAAAAACAAAAAAACAACCAACCAAACAAAAACAAACAAACAAAAAATGTGTAGTCAGGCACAAAATTTGTGTGGCTTAAAGTACCTTCGGTTTGTTCACACCACTTGACAGGAATTCTGGTTTATTTGTCAGAAAGTTGTTGCTCTGCTTAGGTACAGCTGTTATTTAGCACCTTCTTTCTAGTTCTTGTTCTTCATTACTGCAGATGTCTTGGTGATACTGAAGTCTGTAACTGGTTATGGCTTCTTTCATTTTCTTTCTTTTATTCTGTATGGTCTCCAGGGCTATTACTTTACAGAGGTTGTTTTTTTTTTTCTGGAATTAATCTTCAGAGCAGTTCAGTGTACATAACTTGGGGAAAAAAAAAGTAAGCTGTTTCAAACCAAATAAGTCTTCTAGGTTTATTATAACAAAAGTACTTTTGAAGGCAAGTTCTTGGGAAGAGAGGAGCTACTCCAGCTTTTGTTACCTTCAGGAGGAGTTTGTCAGGCACTTAGAGGAGAGCAACTAATTGTATTTAATGAACAGGGCTGTAGAGTCAGACATTCATTTTATTAGGTTGTTCATGTATGTGTTAGGTTGTGGGTGCTTGTATTCAGTAATACCACTTGAAACGCTTTGTTTGATGGTAGCTCTTGCTGCTTGTATTCAAAAAAGCATTGAGATTTTTATGATACTCTAAGGAAAAAGAAAATTATCACTGGAAGAAGTGGGAGTAAACTGCAGAACTATTTACAAAGGCAATCTACTGTTACTTTGCTTTTTTACATGCTATTAATGTCTTAGCAGTTCATGTCTAACAATAAAAACAAACTTGTGTTACCATGATAATTTAAGCAGACTTTCTGTGGTGTGTTTACACTTCTTGTCTGAAGCTCAGTGTTATAGTCACATGGCCATTTTAATTGGATATGGATTTTTGCTGTTGTGAAAATATGGTACTTTCTTTACCTCTGGCCAGTTACTTCACTGGTTTTTAAGAGTTCATAGTCAAGATGCTGATCCTGGAAGTTTTGCTGTGTTGAAAGGTCTGTAATTTTGCATACATTAGTCATTGTAACTGCTCATGGGATTACTTGAGCAAAAAAATAAAGTACATGCAGAATTTTGTGGCATCAAGGCTAAAGCTCCTTTAGAATTTAAAAGGCCTAACTTCTGTTCTGTAACTGTTGAAATGTTAGCTGTAGGAGGTTATTTTAATTTGTCAACATATGAATGTTTATAAACAGCAGTCTAGTGTTAGTTCTTTCTTAACAGCAATCAAAACTTAAATTTCTACCTCTATATTTGGACTCGGTGATTTAGGCTTACATCAGTTTCTAATTATAATTGGTGGGTTTATGTTGATTTGAGTAGATTTTAAAGTTTTTGAAGGTTTGTTATTTTGGAAAATCCTGATGGCAAAAGCATTGCTGGCTTACTTGCTTATCAACTCTGTGTATGAAGTTTGTGCAGTCTAATTTCACTTTACATGTAAGTATGAATTAATTAATTAAAGACAATCAACAGTAAGGATTAAGGTGTGAAGTGCAGGAAGTGAAAATTGGGAGATAAAAATTTTGAATTTTTTTTATAACCTAGGTATCCTTGTCAAAAAAAAAAAACCCAAAAAGACCAAAAACCAAAAATACCACTGCACAAAGACTGTATAAGGCTTGGCAAGCTTTGTTTCAAAAGGTTCAGTGTCTATATAACAATCATACAGACAATTACAGTGTTACCAAAAGCATACAGATACTCTCTTTTAAATTTTTGTTTTGTTTTGTTATTGAAGATGAGGGAGTCTGGTCTGAGAATGTCTGAAACCTCTGAAATATTTTTACTAGGTATCGCAGAAGGAGGAGAATAGCTAAGAGATAAGCTAAGAATAGAGAGAAGGAATAGTTTATTAGCTGCATCTGAATGATTAAACAAAGTGAATATCAAACAAGGTATTTACTCAATTCATTTTAAAATTTACTGTTAGGGTTTTTTTTTCATATCTTATATTCATCTTAGCAGTTAAATATGATCTTTTCTAGAAGGTCAGGGTTGTTTAATTTTGCAGTGCTGGCCACAGTTAACCAGACATGCAAGTCCGACTGTTATATGTGTGAAATAAATACTGAAAATAGTGTTACAAATTGACCAAATAGTCAAAGATCCAAAGTGTATTGCTCTGCTTTCTTTAAATACTTCTGTTAATGAAGTTTAAATAAATCTCGAATAGTTGTTCTGTGCCTAGCTGTGGTTACTGCAGCCTGTTGTCTTAGGAGGCACTTGATATAAAAATGGACTTTGTGAGGTGACAGCTTCCAGGTTTAAAAAGTGATTCTGGCTTAAATCTACTGCTGAGACTAAAGCTTCATCCATTCATCTCTGATATTGAAAACAGTATTTCTGCAAATGTGGCACAATGTTCTTTGCACAAACTGAGCTGTTTGGGGAATTCCTGGAGGCATTTTTTCAAGCATGTGTATGGTTTTTTTTTCCATGCAGTATCTATTTCTGGCAAAGACAACTATGCATCACTATTTCAGTTTTGTTAAATCATCTTGTCATGTACACTGTATTTTATTGGGGTTAATAGTCTGGATCGTTTATATTCCTGAAATTTGTTTGAAGATTCAGAACATTTGTAGTCTTAAACGCTGCTATGCCTGTGTGTCAGGAAGTAAAAATGGGGAGAAGACTAAAATCCACTACAAGATATTTATAACTAATTGTTTTCACTTTTCAGATGTTCCTCCTGCTGATCAAGAAAAGCTGTTTATCCAGAAGTTACGACAATGTTGTGTACTCTTTGACTTTGTTTCTGATCCACTAAGTGACCTAAAGTGGAAGGAAGTAAAACGAGCAGCTTTAAGTGAAATGGTAGAATATATCACACACAATCGCAATGTGATTACAGAACCTATTTACCCTGAAGTAGTACATATGGTAAGTGATTTAACAATCAAAACTGTGTTGAAAGTTTTTAATTCACAGTTGTTTCTTCAGATCTAAGAATTTATATGAAAAAATCTTATTGAAATCTTCAAAAAAGATAACTATGTTTTCACATCTCCAAAATGATAATACAACAGTGCTTTTAAATCTCATCGCCAGCGTTGATTCCTCCTCTTTCTAAGACAGAAACTGGATATATTTGAAGCACAAGTAAACTATGGTTTAGGTTGGTAAAAATGAAATCTTGTATTAAAAAAAAAAAAGTAGCTCTTGTTTTACCCCCTCACAAATCTTTCTTTTTGGAATAGGTATTTATAAACATAGGGAGGAAGGGGTGTTATTTTTTTGTTTGGGTTGGGGTTTTTTTGTTGGGGGGGGTGTGTTTTTTGGTTGTGTTTTTTTTTTTTTTTTTTTAAGGCTGTTTAAAAAAACATGTACATTGCAGAAATGAAAATCTGAAAAAAAAAAAGTGGAAGATTCAAGATCACCTGTGCAGATTTCACACTTAATCTTATGTAATCCTATTCGATACCAGCTATTGATTTCATTCTGTATTCAGAGGTGAGAATGAGAGTCAGACTAATTTTAGTACACAGGATGGTAGATGAGGGTTCTGCTGGAACAAGCTATATGAATGAACCCTGCAGACCTGTGTTGTTTCTCCCTTCTCAATATCCAAATCTAAGCCTGCTAAACCTGCTTTCTTTTTCTGTTATGCTTAATTCTACTCCAGAGGAGAAGGCTGTGAAATTTATGGAGAGTCTTTAATCTCTTACTGTGGTGACTAAACACCAGTTGTCTGGGGTAGCAGTTGGGTTGAGGTGTGTAGCTGTTGTCTGAAATACACTGAGAACAGAAAGCATCTTTTGAAATTCCTGACTACTAAGCCCACAAGAAACTCTTGACCATGTGTGATGTGATGGTTTTTCCCAAGACTTTATAGCTTGGGGTGAATTTTCAGAGGAGTGAGAAAACAGTGCATCTTTAACATAAATACAAATGTAGTCAAATTTTGAGGTCTTCCTACAGAGACTTTTAAGCTTTTTCAAAGATTCTAAGGATTTATATTATGAAAGATGTTGCTTATTCTGAAGACTGCTTATCTAAATCAATCTGATGCAGAAGTTAATTTTCATGAGAACTTCTTAGTTTACTGAGGATTATGTATAACTCTAGATGTCACACATGTACACAAAGCATTGAGGATTTTTAATGAGGAGATGTGGGATCATGGTTTTTCCCATGTCTTTATAGCTTATTTTTATGTCCTTTTTTTTTTTTTTTTGCTAATTGATTACTTGTTTTGGAATACATAAGGGGAGTTATGAAAGAGAATAAGCACGCTGAGGCTTTGTCTAGGTAAAACAGTTCACGATGAGCTCCTTAATATGTCAGACTAGTGTTTGCTCTGTGTAAGTAGTCTTAACTGCCTATAATATTTTAAGACTTGTCTTCTATGCCTGCATTTTCTTTCTCCATCAAACAGTTATGGCCAGAATACATTTGGCTTGGGAGAATATATACTTTCTTCACTTTCAGGTGCAACTAATGGTAGTAAAGACTCCACTTTGGTCAGTTTAATACATCTTGGTGCAGAATTTGGCTGCTCTCCTAGTTGGCACTTTTTTACTGGGGCACACAGCATCCGTTTGACAATTATTTCAGTTAATTTAAAATGCTTTTTATGTTCAAGGTTCTAAAGGGTGTGCGGTTTACTTGTGTGGGACTTACACAGCACTGCAATAAACACTGTCAGTGAAGGCACATGGTCTAGTATTTTGAGGTTCAGTTCAGCAGGGGTTTTTTTTACTGCTTTTATGGAACAATTTTCTTTTGGTCATCTGTTCTGAAACTACTATATTCCTCCTGCACTACTATTCTTTCTATGTATAGATTGAGGTGTACTTTAGCTAAGTTTCAGCAGTAGATTTGAGTTAATTTTGAGGATTTTAAGGAAAAATCCATCTAATATCTCTGTGTACTTTAAGACTCTTCCAAGAGACATTGATAAGTTGTATGCTGCTGCTGACACTGAATTACAGTAATAAGCAAAGTATTTTCAGTAAAATTATGAGTGATCAAGAAAAGCTTAGATTCAGAGTGGTTTCTTATTTGGAAAGTTTATGGAGTCTGTAATTGGCATAGGTATTAGGACTTTATTGTGCCATTCTGTCCATCCTCACAATTTGGAGGTTACTCATTTGTGTGTGCGTAGGTATAAACATGTATATATCTGTGTGTTTGGGTTTGTTAACATCTTATTTAGGCCAAACATTTAGGGCAATGAATTGCAGAAGCTACCTGTTGAATAATAATGAAATATGTTTTTTAAATGAAGGTTGGGACATTAGTTGCTTTGTGTCCATGCTTTTAAAAAGAACAAAAATAATTTAGCTTTACTTTTTCATTCCCTGAAATAGTAATTACTCTGATATGTCAGTCTCGGTCTGTATCAGACCAACACCTCAGTTGCTGAAATGAAGGAATATTCTGAAGAAAAACAGAGCATCAAGATGAGTTTTCCTTCATACAAATATGATGTAAGTCTTGCAGATATAGCTCATGCAGTTTGATACTGCCTCCCACTGTCTGCTCTGCCATCTGTCAGATGTGAGATGACAGGATGGCACATGCATATGCTCCTTGGTCCTGCAAGTTAATAGGTAATTCACAGTATTATTTTAAACTGTGAATGAAGGTGTTAATGAGAAGAAGTCAGAATGCAAAGAGGAAAACAAGGCATTCTGTTACCTTTCCCAGAATCCCACCAAAGATGGGTGGAATGCATTCCTCTGCAAAGTAGCATCTTTAAACTGAGACAGCTTAATCTTTCAGAGCTTTTGAGTAATCTTCAAATGATCAGCAAGAAAGCTTTGATGCTATTTTAAAAAACAAACAACAACTTCACAGTTTAGGGTCAGGGCAACCCCTTAGACCTGTAACAGATGTTCTTTGTTAACTCCCTTCCCTCCCCAAAGAGGAAGGAGAAAAGGAATAAGGGAGAGAAACTTAACTATTAGAAAAGGAAATTAGAATAGCTTTAATAAAATAATAATAATAGTAATGGAATGTATGCAAATATATACAAAATCAGTACTGAACCAACCCTCCTGATGGCAATTACAACATCACTGTCACTGCTGCTGTGGAGCAGGAACTGGGGGGGGGCCCGGACTCGGCCCTGCAGCAGATGGGAGCTGTGTTCAGGAGCTTGATTCTGGTACCAGGTTCAGGAACACACACGGATCAGGATCAAAGGCAGAGTGGACAGAGTCCTCCTTGGATGCTCCAAGGAAGGAACGGAAATCAGACCTGAGCCAAGCCAAGCAAAGCTGGCAAAGCAGTCCAAGAGGGGTGAAGAGCCAGAGACCCTCCAGATCCCTCAGCTTTATACTGAATATGATGTATATGGGCTGGAATACCTCGTTGGTCAGTCTGGGGTCACCTGTCCTGTCTGCTTCTCCCTGCAGGTGTGGCCTTTCACTTTTCTGCACACCCCCCCTCCCCCCAGTGTTGTACAGAAGATCCATCAGTGGCCTTGGTCTGCATACCATCCTTGGTAGTAACTCTAAACATGGAGCATTATCACTGCTGGAAGCAGGCACTGCCTGTGAAAACAGGCTGCTAACTCCAGCCAGTGCAGTTAGAAGAACTGAGCTGAAAAGTAAAATTACTGTCAGAATTAGTTCTGTTCTCATGCAGACTGGGACAAACAAAAACAAAAAAAACCCAACAAAACCACCATCCAACCAGTGGAACAAATAAAACCTCAGTAAAACCTGAGCAAAGAAAATGTGTTATGGCACATGTGATTATTACCTGTGTTGGAATGTGAACATAGTAAAGACAGAAGTTGGCATAAAGAACAGATTTTGAATGTGATACTGGAGTAGACCTTGCATTCTGAATGTCTGCATTATAAGTAAACTCAAACTTTTAGGGTTTAGGTTTGGTTGGTTGGGTTTTTTTTCCTTAAATTGAGCTATATTATACATTTGTTAAAAGCATAGGAACCTTTCAGTTAATTGAATAAGTAAAACATTCTTACGCTATTCAGTTCAGTGCAAGTTCCAATGAAGTAATCTGTTGGGTTTGTTGTTTGGATTTTGGTGGGGTTTTTTATGATTTCTGGTTCTGGAAATGCCCTGTGCTAGCATGTTTGCTGAGCCAAATACTGGCTTTCTTGAAAAGGCTCTGTAAATGTTTCTGCTGCTACTAGTGATGCTGCCCTTCAGCAAAGAAATTTCCTGTTCCTGGCAAATCAGCTTCTCTGCTCTGTTAACTCTTTCTCTGCTGGACTTAGGAAATGTATTCTCAGAGTTCCCTCTAAATACCTGCAAAAAGACCCCTCCAGTCTGTTACAGCAATGGAATACCAGTAGCAATGTGGAGGTTAACTCTTACCAGTGCTTGTGGTACATCTTCAGGACACAGTATGTGTATGCCTTATGCGGAGCTGCAGCTGATTTGATAAATCAGTTTTGTTCAGGATGCAGCTCCCTGTTCAGCAGAGCCACCATTCACATTCCGATCAAATGTTTACCAAAATGTACTTTAAAATGTCTTAGTGTTTTTATAAAGCACAAATGGTCTGTGTATTTGAAAGCAGAAGTTACTTTAGTAAGAATAGATTTCAGAACAAATAGACTTGAAGAGAATTTCTTTATGGAGTCTAATACACTCAGCTGTTTTGAAGGGTTAGGACAGTAGGCCACTGTGGTTTTATTTAGGCAGTGTTCTCATCGCTTCTGTGATGAGTGTGTTCAAGCTGCTGAGAGACTAAGGCATTTCTCTCAAAGGACCATTTTGAAGTAGTGGAGGCAGTTTGGGACCATGTACTGAGGTGAATTGATCTTGATTTTTTTTTTTTTCATTTTTTTTCCTTGTTTGGTTTTGGTTTGTTTGCGGTTTTTTTATTCTTTACAAAAATAAGTTTAGACTGCTTGGTATTGGTTTGATAATGAGTAAGCAATGAAATAGAACAAGATAATCTCTACTGGGTGCACTTACACAGTTAAACAGCTGATGTTTTTCTACTTGCTCAGCAGTTTGGTTGTCTTCTACCAACATGTGGCCTGCCTAACACTCTGAATTACAAGTGGAATTGAGAAATTAGTCTCTCTTCAGTACTGAGTGCCAAAGTTGTCTTGCATATATGGATAAAGGCTTTCTCAAGTTTTCTTACTGACAGGTGCAGAGCCTTACCTTGCTCAGTAAAGTTTTAATCATTAACTATTCAGGGCATGGGAACAACCATTTGAATTACTAGCTAATAGTTCCTTTTTGTCCCCAAAAAAGCCATCTGGTTTTGCTAGCTGTCATTACAGGTGGAGAATTTAGGATACTGCAGAGCTTTTAAATCTTTGCACCATTCTAGGTAACACCATCTTGAGAATTCATGTTAAATTTATCCCAAAAATCATGTAAAGTGGGTTGGTTTTTTTCTTTTGTGGTGTTTGTGTTGTGTTTGGGGTTTTTTCCTATTAACAAACGTGACTTACTTTACATTAGTGATTATACGCTGTGTATAAACTGGTATAAATGTGGTTATTTCTGATTATGTGGTTTTATTTACAAAACCCCTGAAGCTACATGCATTTAGTGATGAGTTTGTTTTGCTTAGAACAGGACCATGTAAAAAGGTTTTCCATTCATGTAACAGGGAATGGGTATTTTGGCTTTATTAGAGACTTAGAAAGTCTCCTCATGCTAAAGGGCTTTGGGAGGAGTACTATTTTGTTTCATACATAGTATGATATGTGCATCTAGACAAGCACTTGGAAGCATAAAGATAATGTATTTGTGTATGTAGCAACAAGCTGCAAAGCAATTCATCTTTGTAGTCTGCTCTACTTCCACAAGGATGATAAATGGTTTTCAGGGGTTTCAGAATTCAGATGAAGTGAAAGATTAAAGGATTAGGATATGCATTTCTCCTCCCTCAATGGCAATGTCAGCTAGATGGACAGGGTTTAAGAGAAGTACCATGAAGAGGGAGAGGGAGGAATTTGGTTTTGAAGTGTTTCCGTGTGTGTATACCCACAGGGTGAAATGAAACTGATAATATTTTACAGAGAAAAGTTGGGGGTAATCTTTGATTTGCATCTCTGCTTCTGACTTCCACTTTTGCAGATTGTTGCAAGGCCTTGTAAAATAGATACATAAAAAAAATGTTTGTGTAAACATTTTATATACATTTACTTGGGCTTTTAAAATGTGTATGTGTAAATAGATCAGAGCAATATTCTTATAAACCATGTCCTGACAGTAGGTTTGCACTTTAAAGAGTTCCGTCTGGAAAAGCGTTCTCCAAGTTAGAAGTCTTTAATGAAGAATGAATGTTTATACTACCAGGTTATATGGCTTGTATTTTTGCAAATATAAATTAAAATAGCTCACATAAAGAATACTCAGAATTATCTTTGCATCTTTTCTTAATCGTTCACTTGCTTCAAACTTCTTAAAGGCACGTGTGATTTCAGTTTGCAGTTAATATGTTTCGAACATTACCACCATCTTCCAATCCAACGGGAGCAGAATTTGATCCAGAGGAAGATGAACCAACCCTGGAAGCTGCGTGGCCTCATCTACAGGTATTTAATGAAGACTAGAATGTCACAGTCTGACAGAAATTTGATATTAAAGTAATTGTTTATTGACTCAAAATTGTTTAGGTTATGTGTTTATCAAGTCAATTACACTTCACTTCAATATTTAAAATATATTTCCTGAATTTAAACTGATAATTAAAAGAAAAGAAAAAAAATCAGTATCGTCCAGGTTAAAGGCTCATTGTTTCTTGTGGTACAGATGTAACTGCTGTGATTTTTAAATGAGCTTCCGTTTGTCACCGTGAATGCTTTGATCTGGCTCTGACATAGCTCTAGCTTTCAGAGGTACCGTGACAAACAGAGGAGAAGAGAGAATTTTCAAAACACATACCGCTGAGCATGATGAATATTAGATTACTGTATGTCATTTGAGTAAAATCTAGTGATGGGGCTTAGCAGAATTTCAATGCAGTTGAAAGAACCTTAAGTTCCTGTACATGACTGGAGACCAAGAACAAAAGTTTTACTGCGTGGTATAGAAAGAAATACAAAAACATAGTGCAATTCTGAGGAACTGATCAGTAATTTTGGTAATGTGCTGCTTATTAAATGGTTCCCTGTTTAAAAGACTAATACTATTTTTTTGTTGTGTGTTGTTTTTTTTCTTTTCAGCTTGTTTATGAATTTTTCTTAAGGTTTTTAGAATCTCCAGATTTTCAACCTAATATAGCTAAGAAATATATTGATCAGAAGTTTGTATTACAGGTGAGGTAAAAAAGAATTTTTAATTCAAGCTCTAAATTACTTTTACAATGCATTAGACAAGTGAAGTGCATCTCTTTTTTTTTTTTTTTTTTTTTTTTTTCCCTTCTTTGCAGCTTTTAGAGCTCTTTGACAGTGAAGATCCTCGTGAAAGAGATTTTCTTAAAACAACTCTTCACAGAATATATGGGAAATTCTTAGGCCTAAGAGCTTACATCCGGAAACAAATTAATAATATATTTTATAGGTATGTCAGTATCTTCTTCTTATGGTGCATGTGATCAACTATACAATGAAAAATACTACAAGACACTGCTAGCAATTTTTTTTTAATTAATTCTTAGTTAATTTATACCAAATATTGCTACATCTAACAATAATTGATACCACACAGGGAGAGTTAAATTAGTGTAGTCTTGCACACAGCATAAAATCTGAGTCAGTGTGTGATTCAGTGGGTGGTTTATCTTTATCTATGAGGGTTTTTTCCTTTTTGGGTGGTAGTATTTGTATTACAGTAGTGCCTTAATAAAATTAAGTTCTTCATAATGCAGAATTTAGGCTCAAATCAAATGACTGAGATCTGGAATTTTCTCGAAGGAGCATATTACTGCATTTTGTTTCCTCAGAACTGATATGTACCATTTAGGGTTCATGAAATATCTTTGATTTTTTAGTTGCCATAAAATGAACTGTAGTAGTATCCCCAATGCGGGGGGGGGGGGGGGATGAAAAATTATTCCAGTGTATTAACAAGAGACTTCGGGGGGGTGTTTTTACTGCCATTATGTCAAGTGTGAATGAAAATTATGCATTGAAATATCTTTTTCCATGTCCATTTTCCTAATTAAACAATCTTTTTGGTTCAAAAAAATCAATTAAAAATAGGAGTTAGAGCAGACAACAACCTAGCTTAGATGTGAATAATCATTTTAGCAACTGTAATCATATATATTGACAGAAAATAGTACCAATGTCAAGCCAAACCCAGTACAGAATATGAATGCAGTAAGTTGACAGGGCAAGGTAGGGTTTGCTCCTCTCTTCCTGTCTACAAATATACAAGACAGGTGGATGGCCAAAATCATATTATATTTTTAACCTCACTAACTAAGATTTCACATCTTGCTTTGAGTTACAGCTTTAGCTTTGTCTTAGGATCCTGTTATTTCCACAAATGATTTGGAGGTATATTTGATTTTCTCATAGTGCCTATCTGTGCCACTTTCAACAAAGCTAAAGACTATTTTTAATTATAGATACTAAAAACCAAACCAAAACCAAGAGTCAGCTGAACAGAATATAGTTGAAAGGGTGAGCAGCAAGACCAGGTGGTAGGGATGTGACTGTTCATGATGAACTCCACATGCTCACATATGGGGTTCACAGGATGGAGAGACTCTCTGGGTGTAACAGTCTGTGCAGAGTTCATACTGTATGGTACCAAGCTGGAGTGTTACTTACGCTTGAAGACAAAATGTGATCACTTCCAATAAGGTCTCTCAAATTTTCATGCCATACTTTTTCATTATAAATTACATGCTGACCCAAAATACCTTCTGTGAATGTCTACAGAAGAAATCTAATAAAAAATAAGGTTTCCATCAAAGCAAGCAAGCAAGCAAAATAAAATGGATCATGTCTGTTCATTTAAAACATTTTTGCATCCATTGATAATGGTGAAGTCCTGGTCTAGCAAAGCCTTTGGCATACACTTAGCTCTTGGCCCAGCACAGACAACACCTTGAATCCTGGAGGCAAAAGAAATGTACTGGACATCTCTGGCTGATTTGGGAGTTCCTTTGCATATCAGAAATGACCCCAGGGGTGCAGTGCCAGGTGCAAGGATCAGATACCTCCTTGGGGCTAGACCAGGGATGGGATAGGCAGGCATGGTAAGGGCTGGCCATACACTCCTGGTCCTGACAACGACTGGTCAATTTTCTCTGTTTCCCACCTCTGGTCTCCCTTTTATACAGACAGAACTGAAAATCTGTGCCTATAAATCTTTCAAATTGTGTAGCAGGAAACCAGGTGCAAATTCAGACTGTAATAATTTTAAATGGTGGATGCTGCTCATTAAAAAAGCCTGTAACTCTTTTTAATAGTTTGAAAGGTTAAAAATAAGGGATTTGATACCATCTATGTAGAAAGAGACATTTCTTTCATTATTTTTATAAGTAGATGTAAAGTTCGTGGAGTGTCAGGACAGGCAAATACCTTGAGCCAGCCACAGAGGAGATTGAGAGCAGCCCCATCATGGGAAATGTATCTCCAGTCTGTCTAAACAAAGGTCCCTCTCTTGGTACAAAGGGAATGCTTGGAGAAGTACATGAATTTAAGTTCAGTTTTAGTTCATTAATAGGCTTCTAAAAAGATGCAAATCATGTGTATCTAGTCACAGGCTTATTTAATACAGCAGATCACAATAAATAGTCTGAAGGCATCAAAAAACTCCCCTTGCTCTTGAGGTCATCCATATCTGAGTTGGAGATTTGAGGGAATAGAACTCATTTCCAAAGCCCAGAGTTCAAAAACTTGGATTTAAACCAGAACCACTTGGCTACTACTCTTCATGTTCTTCTTCTCCCATAGGTAAGGTAGAAACTAACCTGCACAGTAGACAGCATGTGGCAAGAAAAGAAAAGACAGAGATTAATATTGTGTTGTAGCATGCAACAGGGTATGCTCTGGATAGCTATGTGCTGTGGGAATAGAGGCCCAATTTAAAAAAAAAAAGATGGAGAATGGCATGTAAAGAACAAATCCACAGACAGAAGAGGACCATGAGATAGATACCCAACACCAGCATAACACTTCTTGATGTACAATATAATGTAACTCCTCTTTCTCTCCTTATATTTGAAAAACATAGTAGTAACCCACATGAGCAGGGTCAATGGGAAGAGGTCTCTGCCACATGAAACAAACGAAACAGAGCAAGTGTGTTCCTTTAAGATGCACACCAGCTATAGTGCCCTTGCAGAACAGGTATGGGGGAGAAACTGTCAGTAACAAAGGATGAGGGCTCACAAAGGCCAGAGGAGCCACCTAGGCCAACTCACCTCAGGTCAGCCAGAAAGGATCATTGTTGTAGGAGACTCCCTGCTGAGAGGAGTGGAGGGTCCCATATGCAGACCAAACCCACTTCATAGAGAGGTCTGCTGTCTCCCTGGTGCCCAGGTAAAAGATACCATAGGTAAAATTCCCACCCTTGTGAGTCCTTCAGATTATTACCCATTTCTGGTCTTTCGGGTGGGAAGTGATGATGTAGCAATGAGAGGCTCAATCAATTAAAAGAGATTTCAGGGCCTTGGGGCAACTGTTAAAGGGATCAGGAGCTCCAGATGTGTTGTCCTCCATACCTCTGACACCAACGATGGAAGAGGGAATATATAGGAAGAGCCAGCAGGTCAACTCATGGCTCCAAAACTGGTGTCATTGACAGGGCTTTGGATTTTACTATCACAGCTCGGTATGCGAGGCACCAGAGCTGTGAGAAGCTAATGGGATGCAATTACTCAAGA
>JANIJG010019786.1:44014-60554 GCA_024611175.1 Megaceryle torquata | reverse complement strand
GGCGACCCTCCCCCCCCGCCGCTCCGCTCCCGCCCCGCCGGCAGCGCTAGGCCCCAAGCGCCCCCGCCTCACGCCGCCCCCGGCCGCGCAGCGCCGCGCCGCCACCGCCCCGCATCCCCTAACGCGCCGCCGCCCAAGCGCCCCGCCGCCGCCCGGCCCCTCCCGCCCCGTACCTGCAGAGGCGGCGGCGGCGCCGCGGGCGCTGCTGCGGAGCCGGAGGGCGGCGGCGTCTCCGGGGGGAGAAGGGGAGGGAGGGCGCCGCTGCCTCCTCCCCTGTCCCCCCGCCGGGCTCGGCGGTCCCTGTCGGCCGGTGTCTCCGCGGGGGCGGGAGGAGGCGGCTCCGGCCCCAGGGCGCTGGCGGCGGCGGCGGCTACATGGAGCTGCGCGCCCCGCTACGCAGGGAGGCGCCCGGGAGGGCAGCGCGGCCGCAGCATCGATGCGCGGGGTCAGGAGGGCGGCGGCGGCGGCTCCCCCCGGCGCACTCACCCCGGAGCCGCCCGGGCCCCGCTCTCGGCTCCTCCCGCCGCCTCCGCCGGGCTCGTTATTGACTTTCAGGAAAACTCCCGACGTCACTGGCTCCCCCCGAGTGTCTCCCCCTCCGCGGCGGCGGCGGCGGCATCCCCAGCTCTCGCGAGAAGCGCGGCGGGGACAGGGGGGGCCGCCAGACAGAGCGGGGGGAGCCAGACAGAGGGGGGCGGCTGAGGTGAAGGTGGGGGAGGTGGAGGGCCGGCGGCGGGCGGGAGAAGGGGGGAGGCGAGGCGGGGCAGGCACGCAGGGGCGGGAGCCGAGAGGGACGGCCTGTCCCAGCCCGCCGTCGGGCTGCGAGTGGGAGCAGGAGGATGGATGCAGGCGGCGGCGTCCGCCGGCACCGGGAGCTGCGCCGCGCTGCGCCTGGGTCTTTCCTTTAGGCTAAGGCCGGTGCCGGCGGGCGGTGGCTGCCTGGCCGGGAGACCGCCCGCCTGCGGCCGGGGAGCAGCCGCCGGGGTCTTGCCCCTGTCTGGGCCGGGGTCCGCGGAGACGGAGCCGCGTTTTGTCCCTGCTGGGAACAGAAATCCGCCTTGCCGTGCCGTTCCGCGTCCGCCGCTGCCCCGCTTCCCGCTGCGGCTGGAGTTTGCAGCAGCACGTCTCCTTGCCAGACCCCTGTATACGTCCCGAGTTTATTTCCTTTGTTCTTGCACTCGTGCATTTACATACTCCCTCATCTTGCCTTGGTACCCGGAGTGGTCCACTTAGCTCCGCAAACTCTTCCGAGAATAAAACTGCCAGTTATACAGCAGGAAGCTGTAATTCATCCCTCGTTGAAATGTTTAGTGGATGCAGCAGCCTCAATATTGCTAAATTATCTGCAGACTTCGAGTTATCCCAATGGGTAAATAAACATCTAGAGAAACCTGACAGCACCGTTCATCGGCTCGTGACTCCCCGGCGTTTCCTGTTGCCACAAACAGTATAGAAATGTAACTGCTGTCAACGGGGCAACCGCGTTGCGGGGTGCTGAGCACGGCGTTCTGCCTGCTTAGCAGGGGTGCCTCTGGGGCTGGGCGGGCTGGGAATCCCTGGCCTGCACGCTGCTGCAGCTAAAGCCGAGCATGATCCTCCAACTCTAATTAGAGTGTGAGGTTCGCAGGTATGGTGCCCCCGGTGCTTTATTTTATGGCTAAATGGCTGTCTGTGTGTATGTGTACGAACATGGGCTTAGTGCGTGTAAGCGTGTTTTCTACCATTCATGGTTTAAATAATACACAAAGTTTAATTTTCTGCATAGATGCATCTATTATACATGCAGTTGACACTGACTTGTGTCAGAACCTGTTACTGCAAAGGGGAAACGGGTATTTCTGATTGCTTGAAATACACCTCTTTGCATTTTCATCAATGCAAAATTTATTCTAAAAATGGACATGAAGACGTTTATCAAAATTGCATTTAAAAACAATACAAAACAAAGAATGTTTCCGTAGGATGTACTTTTATAAAAAAAGGTTACCTTCCTTTTGCATCCCACCTTCCTCTACAACCATTTGAAACATCAGTCCTCCTTTTCCCTGTGCTGCTGTGTCTTCAGAGAGACTTTTTAGAGCATCTGAATAATCACATGAGTTGGCACAGGACTGGAAAGTTGCCTCCGGGGGCAGTAAGTCCTTTCCCTGCTGCGGCAGGCAACCACACCAGTAATTCCATTCATAAATACGCTGAATTTCCTCTCAGAGCTATGAAGTTTGTTTGCCACACTCTTCTTACTAACAGGCTGCAGCTTAAGCAGTCCATCCTGCAATTTCTGAAGAAAAGCAAAATTTATTATCTATTTGATTAATGGATCTTTTTAAAAAAAGAAGTTGAAAGAGACCTTTCCAAACATTACTTCCTTTCCCAGAATGTACTGTTCGGTCTTCCTCTTTCTCAGAAACACTTTACTAAAGTGAGTATCTTCTCAACTGTCAATATTTACAGAGAGCCGTAGTATCAATTATTAAAATACGTTTATTCACTAAGGAATGTCTCCTTTGATCGTTGTTGCTGTGCTTCTCCTGAAATACTAAAGGTGTAGTTCTTGGAACGTGCCTTCTGTTTGTTGCAATTCCTCCGAAGGACCCAGAACCTGAGGCAGCATGAAATCTGCATGGGCAGTAGCTGATAGACTGTCAATCAACTGTTCAGATGCCAAATGCTGAATGTGAAATCTGGGCCCACAGAAAGTCGTGGTATTTGATATCAGTCAGATTGCAAATTTATTTTGCATTCCTGCTATATGTTAATCCCTGCCACTAAGGATTGCAAATTTCTTATTAGTAAAGTATATTTGTATAGTTGATCATCCTGGATTATTTCTCCTAATTTCAAAAGCCACCTATGAGATAATTCTTTTATAATGACAGTAAGTTTGCTTACATTTATAAATAGATACTTGCTGTAAATCACCCTGGGAAACCTGACATAAAAGCACATTAGTTTACAATTAAGAAGAAAAAAAAAAGAAACTTGTACCATGGTAAAAATATTTTTATTAGAAAGGATAACATTTACTTACAAGGAAAGATAATCCACTTTTTAATTTTGTTACAAATTGCTGAAAATGAGAGAGTGGGCTGAAATCTGTCACACTAATATAGGAACTAAACATGCATTTTTTAGCAATACTTGATTAGGATAATTTTGATTTATCTATACACTGTGGACAACTATTCACGGGAAAATAATTATTTTTTTTCTCAGTATGACTTTAAAATCAGATTTACCATCTTCTTACTCTTTAGAAATCAAGTATCATTTCTCTGTTTGGAACTTCATAGTTATTAGCTACTCCTAAGTTTTTTATCCTGCTCTGCCTTATATATTAATCATATATATTGGTGTGCTAAACCTAACCTCTCCTTTTTGTGTGTGTATTATTAAATGTGCTATATAAATGCTACTATGAAAATATTATATTTTTTATTAAAACATATAATAATTTTATTGCTTAGTATCTTATTCCAATGCTTCAGAATGATTTCTTGTAAAGAGTTAATCACTGTAAATTGGGCAGAAATGACCCCTTGATTAATAACCAGATAGAGGCATGCCTCTTTCAGAAATAACATGGCTGTGATGTACATACTGTGAACATAATGAGGTTGTAGGTTCTGCAGAAATGACATCATTTTCAGATTAATTACAATGTGACATGAATTTAATGAACATATTAACAGCATATGCTAATGAAGAAAGTATTGCAGTTTGTGTGGTAAGGACAATAGTACTGCATGTAAATTCAGGAGAAACTGGGAAACACTGATGTTACATATTCCAAAGACAGAATCATGAAACAAAACCAAATAGAATCCATTCATTGTAATGTAGTGGCACTGCCAAGAAGCATGATGAACTTTTATATGATCATTTATAATCATGATTTCAACAGAAACCAAAGGGAAAACCTGCAGATAATCTCTATGAATTCTGTGCATCCTGAGGCAAAATGGATGTACCTCTTGTTTCACTCAACATAAACATATTATCGCTACCAGAGTGATAGGGTCTAAGACTACAGAGATATACATCCTGAAAATAAATAGTTAAATAGGAGAGCAGAAGATTGTGCCTGCAGAGCACCAGTTCTCTCTGCCTCTATGGTTTACACTGCCTTCAGTCTAATTTCATTCCTCATTCCTTATATCAGCTAATAAGCTTCCTTCCATGTAAGAATGCATTTTTTTAACAAAAAATAACTTGAAGTATAGCATTTTAAATAAATAAATAAATCAGGGTCAGATTACAATCTCTGGTTTTAAAATCACTATTACCATCTGTCTTGTTATTCTTTGAAAAGCACACACAAGTATCAGTGGAAACAGACAGGAGCACAAAGAAATTTGTTTTAAATAAAGACATACTTAAAATATACTTTACACATTTTGTTATAGTGAAGCTAAGGTGTTGCCTGCAAAAGTTGTGTCTTAAGTGTTACATATATGTATAGCTCTTAAAAAGCTGAAATATGTCTATTCATGACCTTAAGTTTAGCGACTGAAAGGGGGGAACATGTTCAGCTTATGTTGAGCTGTGACTCTGTATTGTCCATATTGTCATAGGTACACAGACACTTCAGGACTTTAACCACTGCCATCCAAATGGTAGTTGCCTCTTGTGACAATTGGATTCTTCACGACAAGAAATTGCTCATTGTAAAGCTGCAGAATTCATATAAGACATGTAGGAAAAATGTGGGCAGGGGATGTTGCAATCCCCTGGACACTGCGTGGAAACTGAACTTACTCATGGTCACTTGGATTTACAGTGCTTTTTTTTTTTTTTCTTTCAGTTGCATTCACTTCTAAATAACTTTATTCCTTTACTCTCTTTCTCCTTTGTCTTTACTCTCTTTGAGTCTCAGTTAATTTATTTCTGTCATTTCTGCCTCTGAGGTTGTCTTAGGGGACTATATCCCACTCTATGTCCCTGGATATCTGTGATATATTTGGGTAAAAAACATTAGAGAGTCATTTATTTATTTCTAATATATAAAGAGTGGAGAAAGAAAACAAACCAGACACTATATTTTGCCTCCACAGTCTGTGTTTTGCTAAACATTCCACCAGTTCCATGAACTGCTTCAAAATAGCTGTTAGTGGCTGGCTGGGCTGTCCCTCATTGCTGAGTGGCTCCTACATATATTGTAAAAATTGTCTGGACATAGAAAATTCTCCTTTGTGCAGATGGTCACAGTTCATGAGTGCTTACAGAAGGTACTAATATATAGACTCATATTATTATTACTTTAGACCTGCAGGGTGTAGGCTCTCCATGAATGTGCAGTAAAACAAGATAGCAATAAAGGAATTGCTATTCTGTTCACCTGTATTTTGCTGAGCAGCACTATAATTATGATGAACACAGTAGAGATTTCAGGTAAAAGACTGAGTTAAGTATCTGTTGATAACATTTATTTTACAGCATGGTTATTGCTTTATTATTTATCCCCCAAAGGTCTAAAAAACTGTTTTCCTTCCCCTTCTTTCCCATACTCCCACATACTGGTGCTCTACAGAGGAAGACGCGTGCCCTACTCCACTGACCTTACTCTGCTTTGAAACCAGATATGACAGTAAGGATGACAAACAACAGGAGGGAAGGATGGGAAGAGGGCAGTAAGATTACACAATTGCACAGTTTAGCTATATGCTTAACTTGATGTATAGGCCTTCAGCTGAACTTGGAAATTTTTCCTCAGTGAGAAAATAGTTTCCATGGTGCACAGATTTATCTGAGGGAGGTTAATCTACCACAGAAGCAACCCAAAAAAATTTTTGCTGGACAGCTTCCCTACTGTATCAATCACCTGATTTGTAGCTGAGAGTGCTCTCTGTCTTTTCAATCTGTAAAAGAGTGGCTGAAGTACAAGAAAATTGTTTTAGTATCAACAATAAAAATATTTGACTATACTGTTGGCTACCCTCTGCCAAATGCCAGCCTTGATCCATTATGTGTCAGAAAGTACCTGCATTTTCTGGAAACTCAGCTGTGACATGAAATCAAAGAATTAGCATGAAAGTTTAGAGAAGACAGATTGGGGTTGCAGTAACAAGGACTTTCTCAGATCTGATAAGTATGTTCTTGTTAATAATGAAATATAACGAGGTACTAAAATATTAATGGAGTCTTCAGAACTGAAGGACAGATTGCCTTGAAGAATTCAGTTACCTTACACTAGTTTGGCTGGTTTAGCTGGATATAGAACTGCTTTGTACAAGGCAAAGCTACTAAAAGATAATGCTTAATCTGTTCTTTCATACATACCTATTATATAGAGGAATCTGGTATGAAATAAGAGGGTTGGCTACAGTAAGATTTTTCTGCCAAATTTCTTAGCAATCTGTTTAGTAAAACTTCAGGATAACAGAAATTTCATCAATTATTGACCTCTTTATAACTATTTACCATGAACTGAAGGAAGAAAAATGTGCATTAGCAAAGAATGGCAAGTTGTAACTAAGTACAAGAGACAAAAGTATTCATCCATCCTCTCCTAATGCCAAGATTTGAACAGGGTGCTCCTGAGCAGATGGTTTAACAGACTAAAGCATTAGTTTGCTGATCCTCCGTGCTTGCTAATTAATTCTTCAGTTTACTAGGATTTAAGATGATTGTTAAAAACAAGGCTTCTCTTAAAATAAACTTTAGGTAAATGTTATAAAATGATGGTTAAGACTATAATATCTGTAGCAAGAATGTTGTGTATTTTCTAGAAAAGATGTTCATTATCTTAATGTCCTAAGTAGTATCCATAACAATTCTGTCTCTGAAATTTTATAAGAATTTGATTTTTTTTTTCCTAGTTAATTAATCCTCTGACTTCCTGTTGACACTCTTGGATCAAGATTATGTCCTTGACTTCTGTGAGAATGGCATATACATAACCATGGAAAGAATTTAATCTTTTGTAACAAAATTGTCCCCTCCCTGAATTGTTTTAAGACAATTATAATGCAAAATGTAAAAAATGAAATATCTTCTTTATTGTTTTTAAAGTTATTATTCTAAACAGTTAGGATTTTATGTAGTAATTTATTTCAGGTTAACATTAGAACAGAATTGTAGAGTAGTTTGCTGTCTATTAGATTTAGACAGCAGGCAAATTATTTATTTCAGATTTCATTTTTATAGCAGTTTATAAACTGGGGGGCAGTTTATAATTTGAGGACAGCAGAACTCCACCCAACATAAATTATGGAATTTATAACACAGAAATTGAAAAAAAAAAAATTAAGGAAAAATATTATAATAAAATAACATTTTATGAACAAAGTGGGAAGTAGGAAGAAAACCAGATAGAATTAGGAAAGCAAGAGCTTCACATAGTAAAGCTCAGGCATAAATTTTGGAGCCCTATCTGTTGCTTGTAAAGGGATGATCCATGTTGCTATTAGTGGACTTTGAAAATTGTGAGTGGACTCAGAATCTCTCTCCAGTCAGCTCATGATGGCCTAAAAGAAGCTCTCATCCATGGTCTTTGCCACAGGCGGCACTGTGAAATTCTGCATTTGATTTTCATGTCCTGTTTTGTTATATATGTGTTTATATGCATTTTGTGATAACTTCCTTCAGGTGGAGGTTTGGATAAAAACGGATACAACCAATAAAAATTCTTATTACTGTTGTAAAAAAATTCAAAACTTGCCTCATTCTATAATCTATTAATCTTGTAAACCAAGAAAAGCTATTATTATGGATGATTCAAGGGTGAAGTTTTTAGTAAGCTGTCAGTATGTCGTCTTCATAGAACTAGTCTTCAGCTCCTTTCAAAAAGTCATTTTCTTATCCAAAATAACTGCAATGAATTTTGAAATAGTTTTAATATACCCTTAACAGGGAATCTACATTGAAGCCACTGAGAATACAATGTATTTATTTAAGTGACATCTGTATTGAAATGAAAGTATCACAATAAGCTGCTTGGGATAAATTAATGCTAGTAAACTTTAGTATTAATTTTAATAATTTTAGATCAATGGGTTATTACCTTATTAGTTAAAGCAATACTAGAATACTATGTCCAACTGACATTTTAAAAGCTGCTGAAAGAATTTAAAAGATTTTTAAAATAATGATCTGATGTTGAAATCCTGATTTATAGCGAAAGATTGCAATCCGATCTCCTTAAGAATGGAACAATTAAGATTTTTTTTACCATGTTAAATATTTTTCCTGTGTAATAAATTATGGCAGAATAATTACAGTACTCTATGGAGTACACTGTAATTCAACATATAAAGGCAAGGGCTTTTTTTAATGTGTCTTTGGGAAGATGTGGTGAATGAAAACTGACATAGGTCCTCCACTCAGTGGCCAGATTTCATGAGAATTTTAGGAATTTATTCTCTCTAAGACTTTCACCACTCTGATATGTGTTTGGAAGACAGCACATAGATAAAAAGCTATTGGACAGGCAGGGATGCAGATGGGCATAAAGATGGACAGTGCAAGAATTTCCTTAGTTACCAGGCTGAAAATGATCAGAAATATTGCCCTTATATCTATACCCAACTTACCATAAATTTTAATGAAAACTGCAAGAGGTCAAGACTGCTCAGATAAATATTGATTCTAGGCAAGATCCTTTGCTTCTATCCCATGCTTTACACTAGTTCATGACAGTACCGGAGTATTAAATATCATTTTACTCACAAACCAAATCCAGTCTTTTCCAAGTTGAACAAGACAACTCGCTTTACTGGAACAGTTTGGAGGAAGTGGGGGGGTGGAGAATAGAAGATTATATTTATAACTCTGAGAATATTTAGGGAGTCAAAATCTGATTGTCAAACTTGTAACGATCTGCAAATCTGAAATCCACATATGGTTGATATTTTTCTATTACATAGCACTTATTTCTGGAAGTCTTTTCACTTGTGTCCTTTTTTGATCTGAAAAATATTTTTGACATGCCCTTAAGCTGATATTTCAAATGAACATTAAACATTTACCTCCGTTCAGTAGCCAATTGGGATGGCTATTAGTAGGCTCTCAAACAATAATATCTCCTTATGAATCAGTGGTATGGGATTGTAATTATAGTAAATCTTTTCACTTCTTAACAGACAGAAAATAAAAATCTGAGCTGAGAAGTGTTTTGTACCATATTTTTCATTGGGGTTATCTATTTGAAAGTGATTTTTGAATCATAGCTAATTATAAATGATTCACCAGAATGTTTAAAACCCTACAAAAATGTTTAAATAACTCACAGCTCTTATTGCAAAGTAGTACTTCAAGGTATTATGCTCATCTTAAAACAGAAGAGTAAATGCACTTAACACTTTGTTGTTCTTATTTTCTTGTAGCAAGTTATAAACTGATTCCTTTGAATCATCTATGAAATATAGCATTACTAATAGACCTCACATGGGCTGTAGCTTCATAGAATTTTTATCATTTATTTTGTTTTCAGGATATTTATTCCCCATTATGCTTAATTTATGCAAATCTGTTCTATGCAAATGAGCCTACCACTCCCACAGCTTTTTATTTCCTACTTTCCACTTGTGAACAAAGCTAGAAAAACTTTCCAAATCATACTAAAGGCCTGGGCTTGTGTCTAGGCTATAAGTGAAAATTCAAATAGGTTTTCTCACTGTCTTACTCCTTACAACCATTGGTAGGTCTATTCATTTCAAAAGGGTTGTAATTGGGAACTGCTGTAACAACTCTTGAGCCTGGCTATAAGGTTACAGATAATCATGGAATAAGATGAAAATGGATTTCAGATATGTACTCTTGATTAAACTTCCCAACTGCACATTTAGAAGTCTAAGTTATGATGCTAGTTAGAAAGCAAATCCCCTGAGGATTTCTGTGCTGTTAGTGGAGTCCTGTCTGGAATCACCTCCTAGAAGAACCTGGCTCTCTCTGTTCACTTTGTAGATGGTCTCAGCAGATTTGCTTTTTAATTCACAAATGTAATTTCAGTTTCTAAAGTTACACAAGCTGAATATTGTCTTGCTTCTACTTGAGAATTTCACAGCAATTTCTTTAATTTTTAAGGAATGACTTGATAATAGATGTGGATACAGAAGGAATTAATGTTTTAGTGCTATGCTAATTACCATCTTTATTTGATTCTTAGATTATATTGCATGAAAATAAATGTTCTTTGTTTCTTGTAGTGCAAAATAAAAAGATGATTCTTAGAGAAGAGCAATATCTTGACAATAAAACATTGTTACTCTAGGTTAGAAGAAGTGATAAACCCTTATTCTCATATGAGGACCGTTTGAATGAGCTAGGTCTGTTTCGTTTGAGGAAGAGGAGGCTGAAGGGAGACCTCATCACTCTCTACAACTACCTGAAAGGACATTGTAGAGAGGTTGGTGCTTGTCTCTTCTGTCGGGTAATTAGTGATAGAACCAGAGGGAATGGCGTCAAGCTGAAACAAGGTAGGTTTAGACTACACACTAGGAAAAAATTCTTCATGGAAAGAGTGGTGGGATATTTGAATAGGCTGCCCAGGGAGGTGGTTGAGTCACCATCCCTGGATGTGTTTAAGCATCGCTTAGATGTAGTGTTGGGGGATATGGTCTAGGGGAGAACTTGTAGAGTGGGGTTAATGGTTGGACATGGTGATGCCAAGGGTCTTTTCCAACCTAAATGATTCTGTGATTCTGATTCTGTGAATTTTGGGCAGATTAGGAGATCCTTAAATGCCCATACAGCAAAAATAAAGGAAATAGAGACTACATATTCCCTTGTCTTTACCTTATTTTCTTCAATTAAGAGAGATCACAATACACATATTCTGATTATTCTAATGCAATAATATGTTGCATCATAAATAAATTTAGGAAACATAAAAGACAAAAATACATGTGAAAAAGTTAAATTGCATTTGAGAGAGAATAAATAATCTCTCCAACAAAGCTTCATGTAAATTCTCAAATAAGCATTGCCTTATGTTGTAGGTATTGAATGTGATGCTTGAAATTACCATTCAACTGGTATTTTTGTTAAGTATAAAATTTGAGATCAATGGCATCTTGCTTTTGAAACAATAAATAGGAATATAAAAGACCTGGTAGCCCTAAGGAAATCCAGGTGTTTTTTAAGCAGTTCAGCTTGCTTGTCCAGCTAACTAGAAGCCCAAACTCTGCTTTTAAAAAGGCCTTTGAAAAAATTATTATTGCTTAGGTGCAGGACGAAATGCTGCAATAAACCTGTGTTCCTTATGACTTCATGTCCTTGCCATAACATCTTAGTCACACTGCTCAAATTAACAACTTATAATGGTTATGCTTATATGAAGTATTTTTCCACAGTGGAAAGAAACAGTTCCGTATAGTTTGCATGGTAGGTCTCCTTACTGTAATAGTCACAAAGTCCAATTCAAATGACTTGCTTAATAAGACAGTCTACCATGAAAGGAGGAGGTTTTCCTATGTAGAATCTAGCAAAAGATCTGTAAATGTACAGACAGGAACAAAGGATAAGAATGGACTTTGTGAGAAAGAGCTTGGTAGCAAGAATCTAGGACTGAAGAGATCAACTCACAAAAAGAACATATTTTTCTTCCAGTAAGGTAACAAGTACCAGAAGGTATCAAGCACCACAGAACTGAAGTGCAAGGCTTAAAATAATTACACCAAAATGGTGTACAGAAACACCAACAAGCTGGAAAAAAATATCACTAGATACAGAGAAAGAAGAAAAGAGACATATGAGAATTTCAAGGTCATTTTTTAAAATTAAAATGCTGTAAGCATTGACATTGCAAAACATTTGCAGAAGTTCACATATGCATAGCCACAAACGAATGCTCAGTTCGTGTTTACCTAAACACTGAAGCACTTTGGAAGTGCTACTGACTTTATACGAATTCCCTAGAGAGTACACTCAAGAGTATAGCTAAATGAAATACTCATTCACAGCAGGAGCTTGGTCTAAGTGTGGGAACCACAGCACTGATACTCTATATGAAAATCAAGAGAAGCATGACTCAGACGTTTACTTTTTTGAAAGACAGGGAACTTAAAATATACAACAGTAGGAAGTGAAAGATCAGGATCTCAGTATGTGTCACTATGGCTCAGACAAAATCAAGGGAAAATGTTTTTTATCAATTATTTGGCCCAAGATCTTCCAATCTGTGGTTAATAACACAACTGCAGACAGAGCCAGTAATTAAGAGAAAGCAATCGGATTCAAAAGGTTTTCCATTATTTTTTTGTGACTGGATGAGCAGATGGCAAATGCAGCTTAACACAGAAAAAATGTGAGATAATTAGCAGGGAAACCAAACACCAAGTTAAAGAATATGTACTAAATGGAAATCTCATCTACCAAGCTAATCAAGAAAGGAATTTGGGGGTTATTATGAAAAATAATTAAAGCCACCAAATCATTTCACAGTTGCTGGAAAAAAAAAAAAAGAAGGCAAAGATGATAGCAGGTTACATTAATAGACAGATACACCAAAAAGTAAAGTGATATTATTAGTATTCAAGGCATTTATTAAGAGGCATCTAGAATACTCCACCTGGCTCTGGCAGGCATGGAAGTGTGTGGTGAGGCAGGGCATTACAGATGAAAATTTAGTGTGCTAGTGGTACTCCCTGAGTACCAGGCTGCTAGTGCTATTGAGACTGAGCCTCTCCCAGTCTCATTCATGACAGGACAAATTCCATTCAAACCTAGGTAAGTTACTTTGATTTCCATTGCTCTTACAACACTCTTTCAGTCTTGGATGGTTAAAACAAGCCTACTAAATTGCAACTCACATTAATTCATGGCCAGTTTATTCTTGTGCCAGCAATATAATTTTGAGTATATCACTCTTCTTTCTTCCTGCTGTTTACGTCCTTGACGTAGTTACAGAGACCAGCCATATCACTTCTTGGATTTCCCCTTGCTGTGTTAAACTTGTCAACCCATTAGATTTTATCTTGCATAGTAAGTGCTTTTCTTTCTTATCACCACAGTAGCTCACTTCTATTTCAGCACAGATTTCTGCTCTGTGAGCAGGTCTCTATGCTTGCAAAAATCAACTATGACATTGATATCAATGGTAGCAAGAAAGAAGCCCAAGGAAAGGGACATGCTTAGCTGCCGCAGCAGCCAACAAGTCAATCCAAATGACTGTTGGGAACAAGGCCAGAAGGTAAGGGCTCAGACATATCTGTGTATTCTTGTCTCAGACATATCTGTGTAAATTGTAGTACCTGGACCTGGCTGGGGAAAGAAGCAGATGGGTATAGTGCACATGGGAGAAGTGGAGGTGGCAAGTGTTGGGACCACAAGACTGGGAGCGTCTGGGCTGAACTGGGAGTCTGGGGTAGGAACTAGGACCAAGGCTGGGGGCAGGGCTTTGAAGGGAGTGTGGGCGCTGTGGGAGAAGAGCTATGTGACTGTGGGGTATGGGTAGGGGGAGTCACTTGATGGATCAGTGACAGGTGTATTGTAGGTATCTCCAGACAGGCTGGGAGGAATGGAGTTGCCTTAGGGCAAAATCAGAAATACTGGGGAGGCTTTAGGCCATTGTCAGTGCCATTAATCTGGAGTCCATTTGTGGACCAGTACACAAATATACAAGCTGCTTCCTTGCTCCCACCTCATTCTTCTTTTAAATGTTGCTTTGATGAGAAGAATAAATATATGTGACTGAACTGTCTGGCCATTTGGCTGTTCTCTGACTCTCCTATGTACAATTCCCACCACCTTCACCTACTGTCCTGCATTTCAGCGGGAAACTTGACACCCAGAAGACAAGTTGCTAAAAGATCTGAGAATATCAGCATCTGGGCAGAGGAAACAGAAACCCAAATTAAGACCCCCATTGGAAAGGCAGCCGTACAAGCTCAGCAGCTATCAGATTTGTTCAGTCTCCCAATCAGCACAAGTATTATGTTGAAATCAGCTATTATACAAGCTGCTCCTTCCCCAGCAGCTGGGATTTAGGGAACATGGGAGAGAGCCAAGTGTACTGTGAATAGGGAGGCTTAGCAGATGTTACAGAGGAAGTGAAGATATTACTTGGGGTGGGAGGAAAGTTATTTATAAGGAACAGGAGGAAAGAGGACCAGGCTACTGTAACATAGGAACATAGGTCACGAATCTATATTTTCATTAGTTCCAGCATTAATCAAATAACTTAGTTGCTTTCCAAATCCAATGTGGCATTGGAGTGTTCAGTGTTCAACCTAATTTTGAACTAGTAAATTACTACAAGTCATCAGAGCCAATATATTCAGGAGAAGAATTTTAATATAATGGCTGATACATACCAGGTATTAATTACAATTTGATACAACAGAAGACATTTATTAATGTTTTCTTTGATTACATCTCTTAAGTTTGTAGAGAATTAGTGATCTCAAAGTATTTTTTAATCAGTAGTGAAAAAACACAATAGTTTTTCTTAAAACAGAACAGATAATCTCTAAATTCCTCTTCAGAACATTTCTCTAGAGCTTGACTGTCCTTTACAGTCCTTTAAACCCACACCTACAAGAAAGAAAGAATAAGACCTTTACTGTACATGTTTGTACACAAACTATTTCTTTCATATTCCTTTATCTTATTCCATTTTTCTGCCTGGTAGGTGGGAAACATGCAGTCTTATCTTCCTAATACAATACAACCATAAATTTACCTGTACAGAGTAAAGAGGCATTTTGCTTCTGTTGTTGTCATTCATTTGATTAGTACTTCACTGGAACAATGAGAATGAAACTGCCTCTGAGACAGATTTCATCCCCAGGACGCTTCTAGGTTCATATACTTGCAAAGAATTACATTGTAATTTTTCTTCAGGAATAATGTATTTATTGTACAAATTAAGACTATGCTGTGGTTTAACCACAGACTAGTTTAAAAGTAACATGCTAATTTATTGATAGCCTATGTAGTTAGCAGTGCTTACAAGGCAGGTTAATTAACATAAATCAGAATTTCTAAACAATGGTAAAATTCAGCAATTCCTTTATCCACAACTGAAGCAAAACTAAAACACATTTTGTAGGTTAAATTACACCAAACTTGAACTAAGCTGAAATGTTTAACTTTATCAGAGAGAAAGGATAAAACAGGAAAAAGCCCAGTTCAGGAAGCCCGGTCCATAAAAAGAGCATGGATACAAGGAAGGACTCTCTGAAAGGTATTCAAACCATACCAGTTCATGCAGTTCAGTGTCATTACAAAGAAAAGCATTCCAGCACAGCACAACCCTGAAACATGGCCGATCCAATCTGATACAGAAATCATTCCTTTTTCATTATGTAATGTTCAACAAATTCAAAATTTGTCAGGTTTTGATTTTGCAGGAAATTCTCTCCCTAATCATGGAATACGTAATAAACCTGATAGCTCTTCTTCACAGAAATCAATTTTTAGTAAAGGTGTTGGTCACAGGCCTGATGAAGCTTGCAATATACTAAATATTATTAAAGCAAATTCATGCTTTTACCATCCAACAAGAAGGTTCCTAAATACTATTGATCTTTTTATTACTGTTTCTGGTGCAACTTTGTTACGCTATTTTTGTAAAGAATTTTCTCAGGTAGAAAATGAGAGGAAGCAGGAAATGGACTTATGCCACTAAATGAAAAAATAAATGGCAAAAGGCTGCTGCAATCTATTAGGTCTCTCCCTTTGGCCCTTAGTCTAGATAATCATTGCTGGCTACTTTTCTGCTAGTCATTCAAAGCCTCCACTCTTTCCCTACCAACCAATCAGCCAGACATACTGATAGAATATAAAGGTAACCTCCAAAAGCAGCTGCATTTTCCTTTCTCTATGAAGTTGGAGAAAAGAACAGTGTTTGAAAGAGATATGTTTTACAAAACTCTGGTGCATTTAAAATCTAATAATAGAATAACACCTTGTGCTCAAAGGTACTTATAAGTGCTTCCACTGTTTCATCTCCAGAGGGTAACATCAAGTGATTTTATTTTTTTATGTTGACAGTTTACTGTTAAACAAGTAGTTAGAGAAAGGACTGTGATTTTTCTGAATGTGAACAAGTGGCCATTGGGGGATATAAATGTTATGGTCATGTGGCTGTGGGTCAGCACGCTTTAACACACATTTTCATAGAGAAATAAATAAATAAATAAATCTCATCTTTCAGTAACTGATTATTTACTGAAAGCCTGTATATGAGCTAGGGCATGACAATGTCCCCATGTCTTAAGTGGAATACTGGAAAGCAAAAATTCCTCCCTTAGTTTCCTGGTATCAGTGGTGGTCGCTCATTTCTAATTTCATGGACTAAATATGGTCAAAAACACAGCCAAAGACATAAGAAAAAAATACTTCCCACACTTAATTTTGGAAGGAAGGAAAGGAAAATAATGATGAATAATAATTACATTAATGATCATTATTAGAACCACAAAAGGGCTTCTTGCTCCTTGAGTACAGGATAGGTCTCTCTATCTGCCTTGCCTCTGTCTTTAGTGTAATTTTTTGCTTTTCCAAAGGGGCAGAAAAAAAGCTGCTACTCACTGGAGTGACTGGGGATACCCGCAAACCATAGAAGTTGGACTCTGTCTTGCTAGTTCTCATTTGGAGACAG
>JANIJG010019786.1:0-40678 GCA_024611175.1 Megaceryle torquata | reverse complement strand
CTGTTTTATTTTATAAACAAGTAAGTACATTATAACGTAAGAGATTTCTCCAGGGGGAAAAAAAAAAACAAAAAAAAACCCCAAAAAAACCAAAACCAATCAATCAAACAAACAAAAAACAACAACAAAAAAAAAACCCCACCAAAGTAGATGTAGCTGTTGCTGCTGACACTAAAAAGGCACAGATACAAACACCTGAGCTTTGTCTTAACAATCTCAAGTAATACTGATTTAAATCTTTACCTTGCAACCCAGGAAACAGAACTGCATCATCATCTCAATATAATCTGTGAGCAGTGTTTCTCAACCTTCAAATACTACATGTAAGTATTAATTTAAGTCCATTATCTGGGACATTCATTGAGAAAATTGCAATTATTTTATTCCATATGCCGTTTCACAGTTAAGTGGCTAATGAACTTACTGATTGCCAGTCTTCCTTTTTTAAATATCCCTACAGCTATGGAAAAGTTGTCCCTGGCTGAAAGGGACCAGTTCTTTGGTGGCTTCATCTCACACAAGGTGTGCTTCTGAAGCTACAGTGATCCCCAGAAAGTGATAATATTGTTTTATTTTGTTCATTCTTTTGAAGTTACAGGTACTTTTTGAACCTCTATACATTTGCAAAGCTACATTTCATTTGTGGTACCAAATTCAGTAGTCCTTTGTAAAGGTCATCAATATCTGCAGTGTAGAAGGTGATCTGAGAAGTACTCATAAGGGCAATAAAATTTTTAGGAACTGATAAAATCAACAAGAAGAGTATTCTCAAAGTTCAGTTTCAAGCTCATGTGCTTGTTTTAGGCATGCTTGCAAGAAGCCTTTGGTATAGTCTTAGTAATATTTTTGTTTATATTCTGTATTTAAGAAGCCATTCTTCAAATAGATAATGTAAGTTTGTTTCATTGTCTTCTGAAAATCTTCTAATACCTGTTTTCTGTGTTTCCAATTATAATGAATGTTCTTTTAATCACACTTTGGCCTGATTATGCTTACTCTCATAATGAACTCTTGTGTCTTCCAGTCCAGAAATGTCTTTCTACATTGTTAACTGCTCTTCTTGATGAAGTACCTAGAGAATTGCTTGTTGATTAAATTCATTCTTCCTTTATATAGTCTCTTGATTCAGGTGTCCAAAACAGTAATTAAATGAGATAGAACTTCTGAAGAAATATTTTTAGTGATTATTTAGCTCATGTAAAATAATTCCTTTTGTTGACAACCCTATCATTAATTTGTGATTATAATGTATATATGTTTTTTCTTAAACCACAATTATAGTAAAAGCATCTTCATATTACTTTGTAATTTAAACTATTTCCTGACTTCTTACTGCTGACATACTGCATTGTCTTCAATAGTCCTGATTTTCACTGGTTCAGGAACTATGCCTTGACTGTTTGTATGTGATCTTAGTATAACTTAGAAAACACACTAAGACATGAAGAAGGAATTCTAAATAAATTGCCTCTCAGAGGTTATGGTTGGGAGACTTTACTAATAAATTCTCCCTGAAATTTGAGGTAGTGGAGTAGCAGAAGTTTAATTTATACCATGTTGTTTATTTTAATTGGGTTAGTGGACAAGAAAAATCAAATTAAAGGTAGATTAAAAAAAAAGCCATTTAGTTACCCACAAAAAAAAGTCATCATTGGCCCAGCAGAATAAGCCTTTCTGAGCAGCATGACCGTTCTTCCTCAGCTGTGATACAGAGAATGTCATGGGAGTGCAAACTAATAACTCAGTCAACATTCACATTCAATTCTTAGTCTCTTCATTAACACTGCCAGCTGGTTAGATGTTTAGATGCATATTTCCATGATAAGACCACCATAACTGATAGGAAATATGCACTGTAAGTTGAGTAACTTGCACAGACTGTTCAAGGCTTGAACTTGTGTTTCACAGCATCAGCTCCTGCAGCTCAGAACTGTTACATACTCATACTAATATACGTGTAATCTCTGCTATGCTGAACTTATGTCATGATACAACTTTGGACAATAATATGAAATGAAAAAATATTCAACCCATCATCCTCTTATGTAAAAGGTTAGTACTAAAGGGGAATGGAAAATAAGTGCAGTGCCTCAATTCTCAGGACAAATGCTCATGACATATATTCTGTTACATTTCTTCTAAGTACAAAAGCTACTGCCAAGTTAAAAAATGTTGGGGGACATATGCAAAGAAAGAACAGCTATGTTTATTAATAATGAACATACTGATAGCTCAGGGCTCAGCAAGAACTTTATATTATTCTGCTTGTCTGGCAGATCTCAGCAGCCTTGTTTTCCAGGAATTCAACATCCACGAAGAATCCTTCCCAAATATTTTAAATCACAAGGATGATACTTTACATTTCTGAGGTTGCTTATCTTCGCTGGCTTGCTTTCTCATTTGTACTCTGTAGAATCTAAATGTGATCTGAATATATGTATCTATTTAAATCAAAGTTCTTTGTTCTAAGGCTGATCCTATTAATTTGGTGTTTAACTCTTTAGCTTTCAAATAAATGTATTTTTTTCCACCCATAGTTAATTGAAGATGCCAATTTAAAACCGTACTACTTTTAATTAGTAACAATACTCTTTGAAGTCCAGTCCCCTGTTTCAGGACCTCGGAGAGCGCATGTGGTTCTTCCACACGGTGTTGGTGCTGCACACGAAAGAAAAAACAACTCGAAGACTACAGCAAAGTCATTACTGTGGAGTCTTGAAGCACTTTGAAATCCATCTCTTGAAAGAAAAACTATTAAATTACTTTGAGAATATCATACATGAAACCACATTTTTCCATGTTCTGAATAATCTACTGGCTTTGCCTGTTTGGTCAGCTGAAAGAAGTCTGAAATAACTTTTGCATAATAAGAATTGATAGTTCCCAGTTTGGTGTGAACAACAATGGCTGTGACTTTGTCCAATTGTGAAAGAAGTATGTGACAAACTTTATTTTGATAAAATCACAGCATAGAATTCATGGGAAGATTCTACTTCAGTAAAGGAAATAGATTCAGCAGAAATGAAGCGATAGCTCTGCCTATTGAGGCAAATCTGGGCTAATTTGGCCTTCATTTCAGAAATGGCCAAGAAGACATCTGTATTTATATATGCACACTATTTTACATCCATAGCAGTCTGTCTTTTCATTCTCATGCAACAACCACTTTTCTAAATGAACAACAAGAGAATTTTCAGAAAACATTAGCTGCAGTCTAGACTTTTCTGTTTGTTTCTGCTGTTGTAAATCTTGTTACAAATGGAAAATAGGCTGGCAGAGGGGGAAAGCAGCAGCATTCATTCTGCGTCAGAGAGGTAAAGCAGCTTGATACTATCTAATTCAAGTGAAGGATGTCTCTGGTTATAGTCTCTAGGTATCTAGCACCATTTAAGATCCGTAAGATTTCTGAGGTAGATGTGAAAACTGCAAAAGACTTTTACTTTTCTGGAGTGACAGGTACCTATGGTATCTGAATACCATCCTTGAAGGTTCATGGCAAAGACCTACTCTTTTTCAGAAATAAGGGGAGGAAATGCATTCGTACACAAGCTGTGTTACTTTGAAGATGTACTATTCACAACTCATTTAGGGCTTGTAAGCACTGTAATAAGTCAGAATTGTTATTTAAATAATTGCAGCTATAGCAGGCATAGCAGATCTATCATACTTAACTTGTATCTTAGAATGAATATCTTTTTTCCCCCTCTTGATTTCTGTTACATTAGAAGACTCTAATCCTAAACAACCATTTTTCCTTTTTATCATCTGTATTGAGGTAAGAACTATATTGCCTTGACTGTTGACACTTACCCTTCTACATGAATTCTCATATTTGGTTGGGGTTTTTTTCCTGAAACACTGGGAAATGTTATCCCATGTCTTGGTCCAGGACCTGGATACCAAACTCATGGTCATGGGCAGACCAGAATCAGAGAATGACAGGTTCAAACACCTCAGTCAGAAATCCTAAGATCATACCAAGTTCATGAAACAAATATCAGTAAGCCACAACAGGAACATTGTGGTATAGGTATAGTCAGAGAGAAACTGATATCAAAGCCCAAAGCAGAGTGTAAGCAATAAAGCTCATGATCTGAGTGGTGGCTCTGGATAGTCTATAATTCAGTGGGAGCTTGCACAGATAAAGACTGTGAGCAATAGCTGCACCTCTCACAGGAAATCAGTGATAAAATTTTCAGGTATTTATCTTGGGTGTTTGGAAAGTATTCTTCAAGGACATGAGGAAGCATCCAAAGGATAGAGTAAATGGGCTGAAGACTTTCACAGTGAAAACTGGTATTGTTTAGCCATTTTTTTCCTGTTCAATTAATGGTTGCAATAACAAGTCAAGCAAAATCCTAATGTAGACAACTGCTATCTATGAGACAGTGTTTGTGTCTGTGAAGGCAGCAGCCAATGGCTGCCTGCTCAAAGGATGATTCAGTCCCAGGTGCTGAGGGGATGAATCATCCTCAGTTGGGCAATGACTCACTACAACTTTCTGCACTGGTTTGAATCTAGACCTTAAACATGTATACATAAATGTTTGACATCACATGTTGTTACTACATGTAAGAAAATTTTCTGAAACATAATAAATGGATATCAAATGTAAAAACTCCCAGGCAATTTCTCTTAACTTGAATTCAGAGAAGGGTGCTACATGAAAAAGTGGAACTGCAGAACTGTGGTGAAAGAATTATTGAAAATGGGGGAAAAAAATGGGTAAATAAATTTCTGCATGCTTCCAACAAAATTTAAAGGATGTTCATAATAATTTCCACCTGAAATTAAAATTTAATATAAATAATCTTGGAAAGGTAAGCTGATGGAAAGAAATGTAAGTATAAGAGCATTGTTGCTATTCTTCACAAACGATAAAACTCAGGCCAGTTGCATCCCATGAAAAAGAAATAAAAATTAATTTGCTGGAGTCCAAAACTCATCACAGCTGTAGGCTTTAAGGGCCTTTTGATTCTCTGAAGCTACACTTGGAGTTTGTTCTCGTGCGATAATTTGTCAGTCAAAGGTATACTGGAAATAACAAGCAAAGATATCTAAAGAACCTGCTATGTCTATATGTTAATTATTGTTCTTCAGTCCCATTATCTAGCAATCCAAAGTAATGAGATGGGTCTCTTACTCAGTAGTCACTGGTTTTAAATGTCCCACTTCCTATTTCCCTGTAGCCAAAAGTACATAGGCAGATTTTGTTTCATGTTTCTGTTAGTGTTAGATGTTGGTCTTTCATTTGTAAGCAATATAACATCTCTTGGTTTCTACTGTGGCCTTCCTCCTATGTATTTCTTTTCTTCACTTTTTTCAGTTTAGTTGAATGTGTACTAGTTATTTTTGCTCTTTTTTTTTTTTTTTTTCCCCAGCATGTATATCTCTGTAACCATGCAAAACACTTTTTAATACAAACAGCCACACAACTTTATGCATTCATTTGTGCATTTGTATATTTACAAATACCCTTAACATCTTATGGAGAAATGAATCCATGTGTAAAGCACTGTGTAAAGTGATGTGCATATATATATATACATAGCATATTTTGATACATTTGGGTTGGCAGGGAGTAGAACAGGACAGATGAAATCTTCCTGAAGTCCAGCACTTAACAGCTGTTGATAAAATGTAAGGTATGTTTTATGATAGTCTTATCATGGAGATACAGCAGAAAACCAAGAAGAAACTGACACATTCAGACTCAGCTAATAAGAAATTGGATTGAGTGAGAAACCTAGCACACCTTTATAATTAAAATGGAAAAGCGAGCCTTTAATTCATTAAGTACACCTTGTCTTTTGGCTGACATCCTTTATGTAACTGAATTTCAGTATAAATTCCCCTGTAAATATTTGTGAATTTCAAATGAATCCCATAACTCTTACAGCTGTTTAAAGTTTCTTTAAACATACCTGCATGAATATAATGTTGGTGAAAAACACTACTTTTTCTATGTCTGAAAAAAAATCAGACTCATAATTCTTAGTATTATTTAAATAAAACTTCACCTTTCCAAATTACTTGCTTACAGAAGTATTGGTATTAAGAGTATCCTTCAGACACAAACATATCTGTAAAATATTTATCTGTTGGTAGAGCCAAACACACTACCCTGCAAAGAATTACTACTGGTGTTCACTTCACCCTTGAGGTGGAGGGAGTCCCCTGGCTACCCACTCCCCTGATCCAGAGTGACCCAGAGACAAAGGCTGACTCTCCTCCGGCTTTATCCAGCCTGCCCCATCACTGGGGTTTTCCAGGTGGTTGCTGGGCATTGGTTGATTCTGGTGGTTGTCTCCAGACTTGCCCCTGCCTTGCTGAATGGCAAAAGCAGTTTGGTGCAGGTTGCAGAGTCTCCCTGGATGACCACTCCTGAGCACTCCTCTCCCACCCAGCCCATGCCTCAGCCACCATGGTCTTCCTCCTCCCTTTGCCCTAAATGAACGTCCTGCTGTTATTCTCCACCCTCTGAATCATATCAGCCATTTCCTATCTAGACGTGTAAATAATTATCTTTAAGAAAATAATTTGAATGCCTCTGTTTTATCTAATATATCCAGATGACTTTCCTTTCAAATTTACAGGGTTGAAGCAATAACAATAACACATCTCCAGAGCTTTCTCCTGCTTCTGTCAAGAGAAGGATGTGCTTGGTTTACTCAGTGGTCCTGGCATACCTTTCCAAGTCACTCATGTTATTTAGTAGTTGGTATCTGACCTAAAAAGCCCACAGACTAATTTTTCTGTGTTGTTTTTTTGGTTTGGGTTGGGTTTTTGGGAGTTTGTGGGGGTTTTTTTTGTGTGTGTGGTTTTTGTTTGTTTGATTGTTTTGTTGGTTTTGTTTGTTTCTTGAAGAATTGATCAGGTCAGAGAGTTTGACTTCTTTTTCCCCACTATAATGACTTACTTAATATTGTGTTTCCAATGAGGCTGTTGAGCCAGGTTCAGTGGGTGTATAAACAGGCCTGAAGTTCAAATTATTGGTAAAGTGTATTTCAGGATGTTTTTATTTAGAGGACTTCCCCTTCTTCTATTTAGGCTCCATTTCAATCCCTAACTTTCAGGGCATATTTCCATGAGGGACTCCACATTTCAAGGCAGCCCACCTAGCCATAAATATTTTATATTGCTTAGCAGTTCCTCTGTGTTACCTATAGCAGTTCTATATCCTTGGGCAAAGTAGGAACTTTGACACCATCCTTGCTGGTATGAGAAGTACACCTGAAATACTCCTTCAAAATAACAATGCCAAGTTATAAACAGCTGTCATAAAAGGTAAGTAAAAAGTGTGCTGTCCTTGAATTAACAAAGCATGCAAATAGTGATGTGCTGAATTCCTCATAATCTGTTACATGTTCATTGTAATATTAACCCTCCGTCAAACAGAAAGTCTTGAGAAATCATAACAAATATTGTAAAAGTCATGCAATGACAACAAAAATGCCTTCCCATAGGTAAAAATTGGGATGCTAGTCACAGCCTAGTGAGCAGAGTTGGTACTTATGCTTTCTCTTTCATAGGTCAGCTATGCTTTCCCATGAGCTATAAAAGAAATCTTTACATCTCAAATGTTTGTCATCTAGGACGAGGTCTGCTCAAGACACATTATCCAAATCCTATTCTGAGACTGCTCCAGTCCTTTGAGACCCATGGCCATTGTCCTTCATGTTTATGCTACAAATGCACACACTGTGCAGCCTGAGCTACAATAGCAAATACACATTGCTGTCAGGCAATCACGATTTTTGGAAATGAGGAGTGCTTTTTTGGATTGAACCTGGTCTGCTCCAGTGGCTTTCAGGGGCTAACTTGCAGCGGTGGAAAATGCACTGCTGCTCAAATACAGGCCTAAACATCTTTAGCAAATTGGTCATCCCTATCCCATCTCCTGTATACGTAATCCTACCTGGAAACAAAATAATTGCATACCTTAAGTGTGCTGAGAAAGGTTTTTGTTACGCTTTGATGATGAATATTGTAAATACTGATATTTGTTTTCTTTTTCTGAATCCTTCATTGACTTTCCAATCTGAAGGGGAGTTTGACTATTTCTGTGTTTCTCACTATTCAACTATTTAATACTCTTCTACTGTTACTTTCCACTATAGCTAAAGAAAATAAGTATAAAAAGAAAATCATTAAAGAAATATTACAGGTATATGGAAAAGTAGTAATGAAAAAATAAAAGTAATCAAAGAAAGCTTGCTATGGGGAATTATAAATATCCAAAGATTGATTTTATAAAAAATATTTAGTACAAAAGGAAGAGATCTAAAAATTTGGCACAAATATAATCAGTCAAAACAGAGGAAACTGATTTATTGTTGAGACGCTGCATTGCTGCAGTCTGAACACAAGCAAACAGCATTAAAATTGTTGTCTTTAAAGCAAACAGATGTGGCTGACTAAGAACTCCCGCACCAAAAGCTACCATTTTCCATCATTGATCTTCACTGTAGTGTCATACTTGGAAACAAATTTTTCCCAGACTGTCTTCATTGACTTCAAATCTCTTGAGGATTACATGATGGGGTTTTTTTTTATTTTCACTGACTTTAAAACATACAGGGTTTTCTTATAAGAAACTTCTGACTTCACAGATTTTTTATCAAAAAGGGAGGTATAGGACTAACTTACAAGTTTTTCATCAGGAAAACAAAATATTTAGTCATTCAGCTGACTGCATCCTTGTCAGCAGAAATGCCCATCTCACCATTCATGATTACACTTTTCAAGGTGATGCTAATGGGAGTGACTTACTGCCCAGTCTCAGACGGGTCCCGTGCCACCACCCTGAGTGAAGAGCTAAGGTGAATTGATAATCTGTGTGTGTGGCAGGAACCTCACGTCAAGGTACCCTATCAAAAATTCAAAGTGCTATGTATGCTATGTAAATCTGTGTGTGTGTATCTTCAGTGAGTGTGTGTGTATTTACACGTGTACAAACCCTCTCCTTTTATTCTCTTGTAGATTTTCCTTTTTCCCATTCTTTTCCATTCACTCTTTGTTCCTATTCATTTCCTGTTCATATTCTTATCTTCCTCATTTCCTTCTCCTGAGATTTTTTTTTCTTTACAAGTTTGGTGCCTACAACCTTTATAAAATATAGGATCTTTTTTCTCTGTTCTAGTAGTTATGGAAGCACTGCAAGACAAATGTTAGCAAGGTCACTGCAGCTCCTCTATGCCCTACTTACTCTAGCTACAACTCAGGAGGAAAGAATTTATTCATTCTTATGAAATGCTTTGGAATCTATGAATGAAAAAGTGTTCCATATTTCCCAAATACTATTATCTTGCAATTTTTTATTCTTTTTTTTTTCACCTATTTAATATTTGAAGTAAGACTGCTTTCTATCCCTGTCAGTACTGATTAACAACTCATGTCAATTTGTGCTGGTTTTTCTTTCAATGATAGCAGTGTCTGTCCTCTTACCTTTGAAAATGCAATGACTCTTTTGGCCTTGTTTGGTGTATAGAAGGATCCATATTCCTGGCTAGTGCTTTTTTATTCCTTTTGGATCATGTGGATGCAAATATCCACACATGTATTCCTACCTGCAGATGTTTGCCTTAATCTGTCTGCAATTATTTGCTGATATTGATATTGCTACACACTGATATTCTGATTTTATGGTTAAGTTCTGTAATTCTGCACAGACTACATACACATTTCATTCTGTGTTGGTACACTGAGGAGATGGGGTTTTGCATTCTACTACAATAAAAGAATGATTTTCTATCTCATACTGACAGCTACATTTTTAGTCCTGGGGTTGTGGGTTTCTTTTCTATTATGTCAGTCAAGAGGTGCTTGACAACAGGCATTGTGAGCAGACATTCAAGTAGCAAGTTAGCTCTGATACAAAATACATTATCAATTTAAAATTCAGAAAGGCAACTTGTTCTAGTGGTTTTGCTTATTTTCCTTTTTCTATTAAGTTGGGGCAAACCTAATCTAACTAAATGCTAATAGACTAACTTGGATTTCAGCAAGTTCAGACAAGAGAAGTTGAACCAGATTCTCTGAGGTATTTACAGAAAATTATTCCACTGACTTTTTTTTTTTTTTTTTTAATCTATGTCTTCCTAACAGAATATGTATACTGTTTGAAGTATTTTGGAATACAGGTGGAAGGGAGAACCTCTACAAGAGTTAAACACCTTAAATAGACCTTTGAGGATCTGGGCCATCCCTCTGTATCTCCTTCATTAAACCCCTTATTGCTATGTGCAAAAGCTCAAGAGTTTACTAGGACTGAGGTAATCACTTTTGGCCAGGAATCCTTTGTGAAAACAGATGGCCATTGCTCATCATGTTAGTAAGAAGGCTAATACTCGTGGTATTCAGCTGTTAATGGTAGTGTATTTGGAGTAGTTCTAACTTCAGATACCAACTGTGTTCCTCCTGCCTTTTTATACCCAACAATTTATGATAATGTACCGAATTTAGGAATATAAGGTATAATACAAAGCATAATTGATAATGTTCTTGATTTATCATGTGAAAAGAATAAAGAATGCACTACAGATCATCAGATTTTATTAAGATGAGAAATCAAGAATACTGTCTTTTCAACAAAACATGATACCTCTGAAATAATTTTGATGAGACTAGGGAGTTTTAAATTATTTTTCTCAATATTTTCTCAAGGTTTTAAAAAGAATGAATTTCTTGTTTATTCCAGGTTATTTGTTAACTCATAAAACCATTGTTGTCTTTTATTTCCATCTTTTCATCAAAAGACAAAAGAAATTGCTGCTCCTTTAATTTGCGGCACAACCTTTCAAATTTGTGCATAATTGTTTGCAATTTTGACAAGCTCCAAAAACACTTCTGCACAAGTAGCTTGAGACAATAAGCCTCACTCTGTTCAAGCTGTTCTTCAGCATCAATAAGAGGGGCTCAGCTAAGTGTAGTAGTTTACATTTAGCCCAAGAAAAAGCAACATGGTTACTCTGGCTTCTGATCTTTCTGCCAACAAAAACCATTTTCACGTGCTAAAATGAAGTTTTAGGAAGAAAAAAAAAATGAAGGATCTGTCAACAAGTAGAAACTTATGCAGTGCCATGAGACTGCCACGAGCCCACCAAGCAAAGTTCAGGCTTTACAATGTTCTTTTTAGTGCAATCCTACTCATTTCTGCTTGTTATACACATAAGCAAAAGGCTTGCCAAGTTATTTTGGGTATTGTCTGTGTTTTTCTGTTGCAGGTTGTGCAGAAGTGAAAGAAAAATACAAATTACTTTGTGCATGCTGGCTGCAGATTACTGGTGCTCACAAAGAGAGGATTATTACTTTAAGTGGGGAATGGGGGTTATTCTGTTGATAATGCACTACAGTAACCTCTGTTCATTCCTTTCATTCCTTTGAAGAAGCTCAAAATATGATCGCACACCATCACAACCCCTGCCAAGCAACATTGACTATAGCGGCCACAGGCATCCCACACCTGCTGCCTGCTAAGCCTCTTGCTGAACAGCAGCGTGGAGTGGCCCTTACAAGCAAAGGCTCAGACAATCCCTCTCCTGGCTCAACCATCTTCTGGACATTCACCAAATCTCTCTTCATTTTAGCCCTTTAAGACCATTCTGTCACTTGAGGCTGTGTCTTCAGCATACTGATGTGCTGAGGGCTCTACTCTGTGATTTTTCTGCCTGTAACACTGAGGCCAAAGTGGTAAACACTCACATATTTTCCTTAAGTAAGGGAGAGGAGATGGATCTCTGAACTTAGACACTTTTAAAAATACAGAAAAAGTACAACGACAGAAACTTCTCTTACAGTGGATGATGCTTATTTCAATCATTGGCATTCCAACTCACAGTGCTCACATTCCTTAAATAAATTATTCTTTGACCTTACAAATAATAGATGTCTCAGTACTATAACTTGCCACTGTCCTGAGTTCTATTTACAGCTCTTTTTACTCACAAAACTCCCAGTGGTTCATCCTGGATGTTTTTTTTTTTCCCTTTAGGATTTCTACTTAAGTTCCTATAAGTAAAAAAAAACCCCAAAAAACAGCTGAGTTTCAAAGACCTTGATAATCAGTCCCCTGTGATTAGACATCACGTCTGTCCAACAGCATTATAATGGAGTAAACTTTCAGCAGACACAGGTCAGTGCAATTCTGCTGAAATCAGTGGTGACATTTTAAGATGTTAAAGGTATGTTAGAGCCACAAAGTTGAATAATCACAGTTAGGAAGCAGGACCTGTACTATTGCCCAAGCTCCTCTTGTAGTGTGACTCAAATTGTACTATGAATAACAAATTGTTAATCTCACCATTTTCTCCACAGGTCTTTAACCATGGATTCTGAGCATTGCCCTTTGCAACACTCCTATGACCAGGAGAAGTTGGATTATAATCATGTTATTGACAGGGGTCTCAGACAAGGCAACATAGGCTTTTTACTGTTCATTCATTTAAGGCTCAACTTAAAACATTCATCTCTAGTTTTCAAAGATACACAGCATTCTTGGATTCCCCTTTTTTTTGCCATCCTTCCTATACGTTCAAAGCAGGGGCTGCGCAGACAGCAAGCTGATACATGGAAAGCAGGTTGCCCCTGAAGCACCTGGACACCCTGTGCCCTGAGGATAGCCCTGCTGGTAAGAGCAACACCATCCAACACTCAGAGATTGTTCAAGCCAATGAGGGTCAGGGATTTTCAGGATGTATGACATTATTTACACAGAATCCAAAATACTGTCTGTGTCTACATTGTGTCTGAAAAATGGTGACAAATACCCACTCAAAGATAAACACACCCCAAGGACCAGCACCTGGCATTGCTGTGGACTGGACTGAAGGCCGTCTGAAATCACTTCAGCCTCCAGCAAATCTAGTCTGCCTTACAGGTTAGCTGACAGAGCCTGGTCACACCTGGGGAACCATCACAGAGCAAGGTGCTACTCACGAGGGTTTCCTCAGCATAAGACTGGCACAGCCTGGTAGGTGCCAGGCATTTAAGTTTTGCAGATGCCTCCAGAGAGTGGTGCAGAAACTGGACAGAATAAAGTCTAGTCTGCCTGCCTGCAAACTTTCTTCACAGTCAAATAGCACTCATAATAAGTAAAATGATCAATACCAAGATTAAGAAATTGCTTCACTTTCCAAAAAACCTATTGTTTCCAAGGATGCAATTGTGATAGCATTTGTATTCTAGTGGAGCTATGCAAAGGCAGATTATATTTCCTTGGTATATGTTAAATTTCTAGCAAATTGATTCTGAACTTGGAGCTACAAAAAGAAGGGTTTGTAGTATTACCCCTTTCTCTGTACATGAGCTACAATAACATCTCCTGCCACATCCAACATGTCCCTTGCACCAGAGAGGCCTGAAGAACCAAAGGCAGAAAATACATATTGTCTCCACTACCACAATATGTGTGGGAGCAGTGTTTCAGCAAATTAAAGTCAAATGATAAACCAGCAGTCTGTCTTACGAATACTAAGACAGTATCTGTCATCATGTCTTTTAATGTAAGACCCTTGCAATTTCTCTGTAGAGAAATGAGACTCTCTCTAGTTCATTGATCCAGTCAGTCCTGTGAAACCTAATTTCTTATGTCACCTTCTTGATTCTTTTCAGTTCTCTTTACCTTCTCATCACATAACAAGCTGTGAGCTTTCCTGGTCAAAGTCTGAGTCTCTAAACATCCAAGTCTTCTGTCAGCATTTCTCCATTCTTCACTTTCCTTCCCACTTTGTTGTCTTTCTTGCCATTCCAGTCTACTCAGTCTTTTTCTTACAGAGTTTGCCTAGTTATTACTCCTGACTTGAATTTTTTGAAGAGTACCATCAGTTGGTCTCTGCTGGGGAAAGAAGAAGCATTCAAAATGAATGACAAGATGTTTTGTATATTACAGATAAGTATCATTTACATTCAGCTTCCAAGAGGATCGTGTTTATTGGTAATGACATTGTCATTTTGTAGAAAGCAACATGGTATATGTCAAACAATGTTTCAAGGAAACTCCTATTTGTAAAATCCAGGTGACACAGCCTGGCTTCCAAACGTAGTCACTGCAAATATTTTCCTTTAATTGTGGCTCATGTTACAAGTTTTATTGAAGCTGATGCTTGTGTATTAAAATACTTCCTAAAAACAGTGGAAAACTGAAGAACAAAACATATTATTTTAAATACATATAACAGAATATAATAAAATTGACATATTTTAAAACCCCTGAAATATTTCATATAGCCATAAATATTCACTTCTGACCCAATCTTTCTTTCATTCAGGAAAAAAAGTCATCCCTATATAATATGAACAGCATGAGTCCTAGGTACCATGACAACCCCACTGATAAAGTGATCAAGGACTTTAAACTCCATTTGACTTGTGATGGTCTTCTGCATTGGGATAGCTTTCTTTGTGCATAATTATATACAGCTTCAGTGCTTCAGCCTTCAGAAATTTCTTTGGTGATGAATAGTTTTGATGTCAGAATCTTTCTTGATCTTCGTGAGCTTTGTTATCATACTACCAACATTTATTTTAGGAGATAAAGTCTCTTCTCTAGATCTGTACGAAAGCATGTTTTGAATGGATTAAGGAATTCAATAACTGTCTCTGGTTGTGCCCTGATTAGGCAATAACACCTTTGATTCTCTGCTTAAATTGAGAAGATCCAATACTAGCAGTGAATGTGTGTTACCATGTACCTTATCTTACTTACATATAAATGAAGAATGTAAACTCATTTCAGATTTGCACCCTCAGAGATGCCCATCCCTACAGTTAAAATACATTACAAGGAACAATTTAGATGTGTTTGCAAATTTGTGCTTTAAATTTTGACAGCCCTCTCCTTTCATCACCACCCTTGTTCTTCTATTATCACCTCTCAAGGTTCGACTTCAGTACATATCTAAATAATGTCACTGCACCAGTGACAGCACAAGTCTAGAAATATGAAGCCTCAAACAGGACATCAAACCCACTGTGCAAATAGTTTCTTTCTTCCCTGTTGACTGCTTTCTGCAACTCACACTAAGTGCTTCACTATCCTTCCTTTTAATTCCTGTCAAGCCAGTAAATCATTGCTCACTGTGAGTTCAGGCCTAGGCACTTGGCCCTGAATAACTGGAAACAGAGCAGATAAATGAGTAGTATCAACCTAGTAGTGCTCTCACTGCACTCTGGTTTTCCTACCAAAGAGAAGACACTTCGGCTTTCCACCCAGGCAGCCGACCATGAGCAATGGCAAGAGGGAAGGGTCTTGGCCAAACACCAGGGCACCTACCAGAGCCCCACATTGTATCAGACAACAGGTTATGAACGGCAATTCACAGCAATCAACATAATTCAAATTGTGCAGGAGCTTTTAATGACTGACATGGTACTGTCAGGAGCTACACTGAGCCAAATGTGAGTGAAAAGCAACAGGGTGAAAACAAATAAAGGCATTTTTATCCATATTTCCAGCCTGTGATATACCTTTTTTAATAATGTCCTCTGAGGACAGCATTCTCCAAATCACTTTTATTCCTATTTCATCCTTTAGTGAAGCTGTCCTTCTGTTTTCACCTAACTTGCTAAGATGATAAAACTGAAGAGTCACCAGTTTATCATTATGACTTTATTGTAAAGTCAAACAGAAGGAAAAGACAACCAGTGAGGACACGAGTCCTTATTTTTACATAAACCAATTACAGTGCTTTGCAATGAAGAGGAATAATTAGGCAAGGCAGATTAATAATCTGGCAAAGACAGTAAAAGCTTTCTTACCAATTTATAAAGGCACATACCTGACTTTAATTCACCTGTGATCATGCTCCACAGAGCTCTAAATAATAAAAACCTGCAGCTACTACATTTCAAAGAGATCTGTTGGTTTTACACTTACTTATTGTTTCTTCATTTCAGTTAATAGCAGCTTCAAGAACTGAAAAGTATAGAAAAAAATCCATAAATGCATTTGATTTTAAACAGACATTTCATGCCTATAAACTGATAAACTGGTATTTCAAAGAAGCTGGGGATTCAAAATAAATTGTATATCCAAAGGGAATAGGTGGGTCTTGGGAAGTACTATAACTTGCACAGTTTAGAAAATCCAAGCCCTAATAAGTATATATTAAACTATTGGATTAGTATTTATTGGGTACTGAGAAAGATAAATAAAAGCACGTTTTTCTGAGCTCTATATTTAAGACAAGCAGTTTTTAAAGCTTTTCAGAATTTCAAATAACAAAATCTAAAATCACAGACTAGAACACCTTAGAAAGCATACTTTGAGGTGTTCACTATCTGTATGTAAATATATATATACATGAACAAATAAATAGAAGGCACAGATAAATAAAACATGACAGATATACAATAAAATATGCAGACATTTAATTTTACTGTTCTGTGTAGTTTAAACTGAAATTCACAATGACTGTAGGCAAAATAAACAAAAAGTTATATTGTTATATACTTTCTAGTTCTTGAAAGCTAAGATACCGTATCTGAAAATGTTTTAAGTTTACAGAGACATGTGAAGAGCACAGGGAGACTTCCACTTCTTTCTACTGGAGGAACTTTCATTTTATTGACATACAGAGGAATAGCAAAATCAATATTATCAGTAACAGTTTTAATGAAATGCATTCAGTTCAAGTAACATTAATGTAGCAATAACTCTAAATATGGCAAAAGTGGTGGAATTAAATGGATAGAGTTAGAGGGAGTTTTCTGTTCCCCATGACATCACAGTGGACAATTAGAGGAGGAAGGCAAATGTCTCATGAGAAATACTCAGCAGATGCTTGCAGAGTATGAGTCTTCTTTCACTGTCTTTTTATGGGCTACCAATACTGTAAGAATGAAATAAATTTACCTGATTTCAATTGGGTGTTATCTTTCCACGTCAACCTCTGCCAAGGTGTCCCACAAGTGTAGTTTTAAAAGATTTTTACTAGCATGAAAAACTTTTCAGGGATAAATGTGTGTTTTGAAACACATAAGAAATTAGCAGAAGCTACAAATTGGATGTAGGAAGAATGACAGATCCAGCCACTATTTATGAGTTTACCACCTCAAAGAAACAGGTTTAATGATCCCCAAGTGGCTACATATGAAACACAGGCAACCCTGCCTGACCCATGGTCTGAAGAGAGGAGGGCACATCGCTCAAGGCTCCACTTCTTTCCAGTGACCTTCCAACAACAGTTCTGTCCTGAAATCACTTCTATCTCTTGCAATTTCGCACTTTAGCTGTATTTGACATAAAATGCCAAGTACCGTGACTGAGATTTACTCATGCTTGCAAACATTGCTTTTATTTGCATTGACTGAATCCCCTTGGGCATCTCTTATTTTGTCTGTAACAGGACAAAGTACAGTTATAAATATTCATGCTGCTGAAAGGTATACCAAGAGGGAAAGAGTAGTGCATGAGACCCTGAACAGCTCCAACCACATTTTTCACTTGCGTTTGGTTGTACCACCTCTCGGGTTGAAAAGATAATTCAATCTTTTGCTCCTTGGTTCCTGCCTAACAAGACTGCCAACAGGAGCATGTCAGTGATGGTGATTTGCTTCAGCACGTGGACACTTGTCCAATGGAAATGCTGTGAAATCACCAGCACATTTTACATAAGCCACTGAACAGTCATCATCGAGTAGGAAAGGATGCTGCGACATGATCAGTAAATAAGTAGGTGAAATTCTATCTTGTCTGTAGAGATGTTGGAAATGAAATCTGCTGCACAGCTTGTGGGTTTATATGAACAGTTTGCTAATTAGAGTTGTATAAAATGACAATTTTTCAAGAAAATTTCCACCCTTCGTAGCAGCCCAGTGTGAAATCTGATATTTTTTGAAAACCCAACAAACGAGCTATTCTCATATTTTTAAAAAGTTTCTACAGGCAATCCAATACCACTGCTCAATGCTGCAAATTTTTCAGTGCCGCCTAAATTATTTTTTTTTTTCCTGCATAGATATTTGCTGGGTTTTGGCACCCTTCAACCGCTTTCCTCCTCTCTCCCCTGCCTATTTCTGCTGCCCACCAGGATAATGAAAAAAGTGTCAGGAGAGCTCATACAAGCTCAGTCATTTTTTAAGCTGCAAGTAATGACGTTTGTTAAATGAATGCAATAAAAACTAAAAATACTGAAGTGGGTTCATTCTTTTTGAAAGCCTGGGTGTTTGTTCACTGATGCAAGAAAAAAAATCCTTTCCAGTCACACCCATTGGGCTGTTCATATGCAGTTTGCTGTGGAAATTCCTTTTTTGAGGAATGCTTCTGGAGGATTTTAAAGAGAATGCTTCTGTCTTTGATACTATTGCCCAGATGAAACAGAAAGGTGCAGAAAAGGTGAGAAAGAACAGGAGACATTTAAAACCTGCCTGGACACATTCCTATGTGACCTGCTTTGGTGGGGGGTTGGACTAGATGATCGGGGTCCCTTACAATCCTTAACATTCTATAATTCTGTGAAAATTCTTCAGTATAGTCTCAGTTCTGATCATATCCTTTTTCCATTGCTTTGTTGAACTCTGCTGAGGATTTCCCCTGTGGGGGCTGCCAGAGTGGAAGAGTCTCTTGATGAAGCAAGCCTCTCCACAGAGAGAGCTGCCAAGGGTGGATGTGGGATGAGGACCATTTTTGACCTTTGGCCAGTCCCAAGATCAGGCCAGCCAGAGAAGCTAATTGAGATAGAGCACATTGCTTTTGCCCAGCATGCAAACCCTCCCTCTAAATCAACCTGAACAGTCCCTCTGTTGAAAGAATAGGAAAAAAAAGTATTTTTAATTCTTCATACTTTTAATTCTTTTGTTGAATTATAAAACACTATTTAAAAAAATTTTTTAAATCCTGAATATGATTTATGCCCAGTGAACTCAAGAGCTGAACATGTTAGCAAAGAGACAATTGTCTGGGGGTGTGTGAATTTGTGTACATTTATATTAGTGTTATTGGTATCAGTGGCAAAGAGCAAAGTGAGCATTTTAAAGTAGTTAGTGGTCCACAATGCCAGTTTTGAACACATAGCCCTCTCAGCCACATTCTCTTTCCTTCTTAAGCATCCAAGTTAACTCAAGTTAAACTGTGGGCTTCTCTGATATTTTATTTTATTTTTAATAAATAAAAGTGACCTACAATTGCTAGCTAGGTGGCAAACAGAGCAATTAAAGGATCAGCTGTGCTGCTTGGGACAAGGAGGAGGAGATTCATGTAATTCAAGAAGACTTAAAAGAGGAGGAAGTAACAGCCTTTAAGGAAAAAGGGAATAAATCTCTTCAGGACACAACTGAAAGCTGATAATATACCCAGGGCTCTGCCACAGTGCTTTCTCTTAAAGAAAGGTCTGGTTTTCCATCTCCCTGGCCTCCAAAACTTCTCATTTTTTGAAGTGAAATAACGGAAAGAATCCCATATGTGAGCCATTGCCAAGGGCAGCATGAAGTGATGGGGGTGACAAGTCCTTCTCCATTGCTCTTCCCTTAGGAAATGGGTCACAGGGGCCAGTGAAGTTGTCTGAGACACCCAGTGGAATGGTGCTGCTGAGGCCAATAGTAGGAAGCACTAAGGAGATAAACAGCTCCTGCCACCACACAGCAGCGGTCATCAAGCACAGCCCAATACCCTGTAGCAAACCCAGGATCTGCAGTAAACATTGAAAAGCCAGAAGAAGGCAAATGGAGAAGGAGAGAGAAGCTGTTCCACCTTCTGGGCTCCCAAATGGCTTCAGAAAGCAGTGAGTGTGACAGAAAGAGGCAAAAAATACCCCAAAGGACCTAGCCAACCTGACTCAGATTTAAAAAAGTTCCTTTTTATGCCTGGGACAAAATCTTTTCAGCTCAGCTGTTGAGAAAGACAGCCTCAGAAATGTCTTCCAAGAACTCCTCCATAAACCCTGCTAAGGAGGCATGGGGTGGACTGAAGCCTGTGCATTGCTTCACATCAGTGCAGTGGTGGGATAGCATACACAGGTGACTGTGGAGCAGAGAAAGGATTATTTGGTTAATATTATCAGATGGTGTTTTGCAGCAGTCAGAGTGAAGACCAGGGACCACAGTTGTCAACACCAGAGAAATAAAAACTTCCCATCTCAAGGCATTTGCTATATGAGTAAAGACAATGCCTGGCAGGTGGCTGCTGACCACAATGGCAGAGCTTGCAGACTGGGGGACGGGATGTCCTTCAGTTGCACAATTTGGAAATCCAAGGAATTTCTAAAGTAATGAATCACAGATTGGAGCTGGAATTTTGCCTGAGAAGCTGCAGGAGTTATTTCTTAATTAGAAATCTGTCCCTCTCATTGGCTGCCAATTCAGTTACCCAAACCAGACACACAAAATAATTCTTTCTTATTCTGTGTCTCCATTTTCTCCCTATTTCTTAATCCCATGGAAGAAAGGAGCAAACAGGTCAGATAGGACTGTACTTTGAAGCCCTTGTGCACAGTTACCTCCTTGAGCTCAAGAAGCTTTTAAGATGAAATGTTTTGTGATAGCTTCGGGACAGGTCTGAAGTGGTCTGCAGTGTCACTGAGATCGTCTCCCTCACAGGTCCCCACTGAACATGGCAGAAGTCACCGATGTGCACATCTCTAGGGTGCTGATGGACTGCCAGCCTCCTTCCACACCTACTGCCTGTCTCCCCATTAAATGCCTCTTTTCCCCCTGCCTCAGTCCCCTTTCCTAAATTAACTGACTCGCTATTTTTCAATTGGTGCCTTCGTTTCACAGGGAGCTTTCAGCTCTACTCATTTCAGTAGCTCACAGTGTCAGACTGACTTTATGCAAACCTGTTTTCTGCCTCCCCACATGGCAGAGCTGTGTCTCTCCAATGCAATGCTGCTGTCTGCAGTGGGGATGAGTAACTCTGCCATGGTGGGGGGGCACAGATGGGACCACAGGCAACACCTCCAGCACTGCAGGTTCCAGGACACTGGGATGACACATTTGCCTCCTAAGCTGTTGAAGGCACTCACGCCTGCATAGGGACATAGGTGCTGATAGTGACAGGTTCCTTACGTGCAGCAACTCACAGGTTGAAACATGGTGCCATGTGCAAACTTAGTGCCCATGCAGTCATGGTCATCTGCAGGTCTACTTAGGTTTTATCATGAAAGATATTTTTTTCTTTTCAGTGGTGCACAGTGGTAGTACAAGGGGCAACAAACACAAACTATAACACAGGAAGTTCCACCTAAACATAAGGAAAAACTTCTTTCCTGTGAAGGTGATAGAGCCGGGGAACAGGCTGCCCAGAGAAGTTGTGGAGTCTACTTCTCTGCAGGCTTTCAAAACCCACCCCGATGCATTCCTGTGCAACCTGCTTTAGGTGAACCTGCTTTATCAGGATGAGTTGGACAATATGATCTCGAGAGGTCTCTTCCAACTCCTACCATCTTGTGTTTCTGTGATTTTGAGATGTATGCAATACCTGACAGTGGTAAATTTTGATTTTTCTTACTGACCCAGAGTGCCAAATCCCAGAGGATATGACACACTCAGAAGAACCAGCACCTTCAGTCAACACAGTGTGATCTTTCAGGACATGGCCAAGGACACAAATTGGGACAGTCCTGTGAGTAAGCAGTGAATCCAAATAAATAGTGACTCACAAATTTGGCTTTCCGATATGTCATTAGTGAAGCACAGAAAAGGCAGACCACATCACCCAAATCAATACAGGTCCAACTTGCCAATAAAAAAGCTATCAAGACTGGGTGCAGCCACTGGATGGTTGTGGAGGGCCAGTGTTAGCAATGCAGCTCCCTGTTTCCTGAGCAGGATGGTCACACAGAGAACAGACCTTTAGCACAGCCCTGATAAACATTCCTATGGTCAGTACACATCCAGAGATTTGTTTTCCTCTGTCCCTTGCAGCTTAATGTACTCAGTGCAACTAAAATGACATCGGGTGGGCTTCTCCTGTTCTGCAGTGATGGAATAAGGGATCGGGACCAGGGCTTTCTCAGTCACTGTAACCATGGGGTTTATTTACAGCCTGGATGCCATGACTCTTATCTTTTTCTGTTCATTTCTCTGCAGCTACCTCCTCTACACACACAAAAAAAAACCCCAAAACAAAAACAAACCAAAAAAACCTCATCATTAAGACAGAGTTTGTACCATCATGTGTGATTTAATAAGATCAAAACAATTTTGACCGAACATGGGATGACAAACAAAGTTCTGTTTATCGTGAGATAGATGTAAAGCAGTTGTAGTGGTGATTTAGAATTGATTCGATCTAAGTGCATCTCAAAAAATTGTGAAATAGAATCTACCAGCTAAAACTAATGAGCACAAAACTACATTGATTTGGCCCAGGGTGGACAAATAGAACATCTGGCATATTTGGCACCGATGACACAGCTGGCATTGTTGGACCCGTTTCTGCAGAAGGTACAGATGCAGAAATGGGAGAATTGGTACAAACAGTGCAGATGGAACAGTTGGAACAGATGACAGTGGGCAGAGCTGGCGATGCTGGCACAGGTGTCATAACCTCAACAGCTGGCACAAGTTGTGACAATCCTGGGATTTCTTAGTGCAAGGCACATGTTCATTTTGGCTTTGGCTGCAGAGAGATAAGAGCGTTTTATAATTAGTAAATGTGCCATTTAAAAAAGAACTTTTTTCCCCATCCTTAAGGACATCCACCTCCAACTGTTACAGCCTGGAATGTGGAGCATTTCTGCAAATTACAATTTCCCAGAGAAAGCCACAATTGATAAATACAGATTTAATATAAGGTAATTAGACATTTTTATTCTCATATAGATAATAATCATGAATACGATTTCTTCATAAGAGGTTTGTTAAAAAACATGGTCAGATCTGTAGCCTGATCATGGAGATTAAAACAAGCTTTGTCTTAAAGCCAAGGCTTGTTTACCACCAAATTGGTGGACTATATTTTCCAAAAGTGCAATGCTTCACAATAAAACGGAGTTTGATAGAAGCCACCAGGAAGAGCAGGGTGCTGGGTGAGTGCTACACAAATAGTTAACTTTTTGACTGAAAAATGAACCACACTTAGGGCAAGAATGAAAAAATGGAGAAGCCACTATATTGCCTAAAGCAATGTGCCTTTGTTAAACGTTATTGAAAATATCACTGGTCAGAACCTGATTTTCATCTGAGAAAGCTCTCCCTCGAGCCCCTACTCTGTGAGTAGCTGTAACGAGGCAGGATCCTTTGATTCCCCTGAAAAGATAAGCAATGAGATGAAGTTGCTTGCCAAGGATTTAAACCAGAAATTAATTCCTTCTTTTATTTTGGCTCTTAAATGCTGTGGAGAGCAGCCAGCAAGTAAATTTTGCTGAACTCTGGGGCCTGATCCTGCAAAACCTTAATCTTGGTTGTCTTCAATAGCAGCACAAGCCTGCAATGGGAAGAGCTTGCAGGATTCAGCTTTCCTTTTCAGAAGACTTACATCCTGCAGAGAGCTCACTTGTCGAACATGTTTCTGAATGCACCTTTTATCATGCTGCTTGTACAAAACCAGTTTTCACCAACATGATCTTGCTGCACAAAGAGATGGTTGGTATTTTTAGTAAAGTGAGTTCACAGGAAAGATTAAAAAAAAAAAAAAAAAAGGATAAGATCCAGGACAAACTAATATAAATACTGAGTTGAAAAATATTTAATAGCTTGAAAAACTGAGTATGTTCTGTCGCAGCTGGAAAGGTTTTCAGTACTCATCCATTTTAAGCAATTCTTTGTGCTCTGTTTAGTCATGTGCTCCCCTACCTTGTGCTGTACAGTGCAAAACCACTAGTTTGTCTGCTGCACTTCATATCAAGCAATAACTACAATTCAAACCCTCATAAAACAAAAAGAATAGTTTGGAGTAAAGGAAGTCAAAGCTGTGTTGCTCAGCTGTAGTGCCAGCTATAACACAAGGAACAGCGATATTCAAAGCAAAACTCAAATTTCCCATCCCTCCATTCCAAGCACAGATAGGTATTGGCCAGAGCAGATTGCTTCAAAACCCAGACTGTAAATGTCCATAAAAATAGGAGTAAGTCCTTCATACAGGTGTAGCAACAGTAACTTTTCCAAGCTGCCTAGATGATGAGCTGACCCTGGCAGTTTAAAAGAGGTCTGTTTCCTTCAAGCCAAGTTCAGGTAATAGCTATAGCTCTCCTGGTTTCCTGATGTGGCCACACAGCCAGTACCACTGCCTGCTCCTGATGGGGACTGGGAGAACCATACCTCTGGTCACACAGTCATCCCTTCATAGCTGTCAGCCACTGCTGGCTGGTCACTACCTGCCATGCACAAACAGTGGATCTGCAGCAGGAGCCAGCTTGAACACTAGACATGAGGAGAAAAGATGAGGACTTTGCCTGGGCTGCTGCTGGGCTTCCTGAGAAGAAATAAATATGTGGTTTCCTGTGTTTTGTGAGTGCTTTGCTCTCTGCCTTTTATTCAATATCTGTCTGCACACACAGTGCTTCATAACCTACGGATGTCTCATGAAAACATTCCTCTCTTTCTTCTGGCCACAAGCTTTTACAATGTGCTTTAATCCTCCCTTCAAACAGTTGCTGCACATGCTGGCTTGCTGCTGTCCCCAGAGAGCTACCACTGAGGTGTGATATTCCAGCTGGGGTGGCAACTGGGGGGGGTGCCAGCTAATTCCCTCTCACATGCCTACAGACACACCCCAAAGAAAATTTCTATCAACCTTGGAGCAAGCTTCCTGCTCCTGGTGGTAAAATGCGGCTATTTGCTTGTGGAAAAAAGGTAATTATAGACAACTTTTTTTTTTTCCCCTCTGCTTTTCATATGCAACGCATGTCCCTTCATGATACACATTAACGTTTTACTTTACTATTAGGTGTTGCATTTTTATTTAGTGTCCCCAGATTTCTGACAAGTCCACCATGTTCTAGAGAGACCAAAGCCTACTTGCAAATTTAACTTGTATGCAACTTTTTTATTTCACTTAAACCTTCAAAATAAAGATCACATGGCATTTAATTACTGTCTATGACAGGTGCTGCTTCTCTGTGCATAAATCATATTTCACCCATCCCCCTAGAAAGGAAGCCCGTTAATCATTCTCAAGATACTGCCCAGTCATCACAGCTCAACATTTTCTCTTATCTCAACTGTCTGGGATTGAGGATTAGTTCCCCAGCAGATACGAATCATTACATCTTCTCAAAAGTCAACCAAACCCTGCTGATTGCCTTATTGCAGATCTGGCCTGGTATATTATGGAGGCAACATCTCCATGAAATTGATTTTGGAAGCAGAAGTGCAATTTTTCTAATATGATTAAAACACACACTGTTGTGACAGCAGGTACAGGTTGGACATTGAGTTAGCAAATAAGTAATGGCCCTTTGTACATTCAGGTACAAGCCTCATTGATATCCTCCTTTACCCAATCCACATGCTGCCCACTTTGCATAGAATGATCTCCCAGTACCATGTAAATCTGGAGCAAGTCTTTTGTCTCTCTGCTATTCCTGATGTGCGAACCTGAGAAAACTTCCAAATTCCTGCATCTGGCTGGGTACCCCAACTCACTGGGACAGGACACTAATACCCTCTTGTCCTCTTGCCTTTGCTGCACTTCTACAAAAAAAAACCCCAAACTGGGTGTAGCAGCCCCAAGGAACCATGATGTGCTCTGGCCTGGTGGCTGATCCTGCCTGCCTCAGGAGAGGAAGACCAGTTTTCCAATTTTGAAGACAACCCAACATTCATAGCTTTTATTAAACCAATGGAATAGCCTTGTGCCCTCACAGGGTAACACTGTTATCTTACTACTTCTATCTCTTCCTCATACCTTTGCTACACTAAGTCTAACATCCAGAGTAAAAAGGAGTAGTGTCTTCATTTACTGCCTGTGAATTGCCCAGAGCCTTGAGTCACTGCAGTTGCAGTGAGCATAGTAGTCACCAACTAGCTGTAGAATCACAGAATCATAGAATCAAAGAATCGTTTTTGTTGGAAGAGACCTTTAAGGTCATCAGGTTGAACCATTAACCCAGCACTGCCAGGTCACCACTAAACCATGTCCCTAAGCACCACATCTACATATCTTTTAAATATCTCCAGGGATGGTGAATCCACCACTCCCCTTGGCAGCCTGTTCCGATGAAATTCTTCCTAATACCCAACTTAAACTTGCCCTGGTGCAACTTGAGGGCATTACATTTTGTCCTATCACTTGTTACTTGGAAGAAGAGACTGACACCCAACTCCCTACAACCTCCTTTCAGGTAGTTGTAGAGAGTGTTATGGTCTCAATAACCCCATTTCCCTCAGCTGCTCCTCATAAGACTTGTTCTTCAGACCCTTCACTAGCTTCATTGCCCTGCTTTGGACACACTCCAGCACCTCAGTGTCCTTCCTGTAGCAAGGGGCCCAAAACTGAAAACAGTATTCAAGGTGCAGCCTCACCAGTGCCAAGTACATGGGGACAATCACTTCCCTAGTCCTGCTGGCCACACTATTTCTGATGCAATCCATGATGCTGTTGACCTTCTTTGCCACCTGGGCACATTACTGGCATCATATTCAGCCAGCTGTTGACCAACACCCCCAGGTCCTTTTCCACTGGGCAGCTTTCCAACCACTTTTCCCCAAGCCTGTAGTATGGCAGGGGGTTGTTGTGACTCAGGTGCAGGACCTGGCACTTGGCCTTGTTGAACCTCATTCGTTTGGCTCATCAATCCAGCCTGTCCACATCCCTCTGTAGAGCGTCCCTACCTTCAAGTAGATTGACATACTTGCCCAACTTGGTGTCATCTGCAAATTTACTGAGGGTGCCCTTGATGCCCTCATCCGGATCATTGATAAAGATATTAAAGAGAACAAACACACATACTGAGTGCTGGGGAACACCACTTCTGACCAGCTGCTAACTGCATGTAAATCCATTCACCACCACTCTCTGGGTCCAGCCACCCAGCCAATTTTTTTGTCCAGTGTAGCATACAACCATGCAAGCCATAAGCAGACAATTTCTCTGGGAGAACACTGTGGGAAACAGTGTCAAAAGCTTTACTAGAATCTAGGTAGACAACATTCACAGACTTTCCGTCACCCACTAAGAAGGTCATCTTGTCATAGAAGGAGATCAGGTTAGTCAAGTAGGACCTGCCTTTCATAAACCCATGCCGGCTGGGCCTGATCACCTGGTTGTCCTGTATGTGCCACATCATGGCGCTCAAGATGATCTACTCCATAACCTTCCCTGGCACCAAGGTCAGACTGAGAGGCCTGTAGTTCCACGGATCCTCCTTCTGGCTCTATTTATAGATGGGCATCACATTTGCTAACCTCCAGTCAGCTGTAACCTCCCTGGTTAGCCAAGACTACTGAAAACCAATGAGAAGTGGCTTGGTGAGCACTTCTGCCAGCTCCCTCAGTACACTTGGGTGGATTCCATCCTGCATCTATGTGGTGTAGTAGGTCACTGACCATTTCCTCTAGGATTATGGGGGCTCCATCCTGCTCCCTGTCCCTGTGTTCCAGCTCAGGTGTCTGGCCTCTCAGAGAGCAAGTGGTCTTACTATTAAACAGAGAGACACTAGTTTTTGCTGTAATTCCATACCTTACCTTGAATTGATTCCCATATTGATGGAGTTATTCCAACTTTCTAAATGAATTTTTAACCTGATTTCTGTTCAGCGAAATGAGGAGTACTTCATCTAGCAGTGTAACTTCTTTGCTATATCAGAAAATTGTCTAGGTCTTTTTTTAGCCCCCAGTATTTTATGTAGATCTTAAATTCAAATCTGGACAAGGCTGCTGCAGGCTCCAATCCAAGACTCAATTAGGTCAATGGAAATCTCTCCTTGGGCTCTGAATCAGGGTATTTTCAAGATTACCTGCTCCCCACATCATTTTCCCAGGACTGGTCTAGGTGCTTGGCTGCATGATAGGGATCTTACTGGGGCCCTTGAGAGATGAAGGTGACTCACCTCTTATAAATCCAGCATTCATCCAGAGTATTTGCACTTTCATACAGAGGTACCTCTGGCTTCTTCTCTGAACAGGAAATAACAGCCCGTGTCCCAAAACACACTCTCCTGACCCACAAGGCAGGTGCACTTCTGCAGCAAATTCCCAAAATCTGGAGGTCTCTCGATGACCATTTTCACTGCAGGCTTCAAGTGGGAATAAGAGAGGAAGGTCTGTCTCTCCATCCTTGTCTTGGGTAATCAGTTAGGTCTATTAGCAGAGCATGTGCACATGCAAATAACATCCTGCAGTGAGTTGCATCACTGGAGTTAGCACTACACAAATGCTGCGGAAACAAATGCCAGTGCTTTTACATTGTGCAGATTTAACTCCATAAATCACCTCAAAAACTTCATTGGTGCTGTTTTCTGAGCAAAGTACTGTTCTTCTGCATGCTATCAGAATACTGCCCTAAGTGCTTTCCTGGACTAGGGCCCAATACCTGTATATTTGCCTTGGAAGATAAAATATGTAATGATATATAGGGCTGGGTGAGAGTCATCTCATTACAGTGTCTGCTTTTTCTTGGCTACTGCAGGTTTTCTGATGTGATTGTGGCTGAGAGGACAAATATCTCTGCAGGTCCTGCCTTTGGGATTTACTGGTCTCTGCACACTCCAGAACTGTACAGTACTTTTTTTTCTGGTCTAGTCTGGATCTTCCTTTCCCATTCAAATATGAAATTTCAGTATTAGGTCTATCCATGTACCCAGAAGAACTGCATGTCCTTTATCTTCAGAGGTCTAATTCTGTCTCAAAGTAGCTGCAATCACTATGGAAAGGACAGCTTCATTTTTGTCTCAGCATTGGGTCATTTTTGTCATCTTAAGCCTGTGCAACCACACCCCACTTTCATTCTCAGTGTCTCCTTTCACTTGTAAACTGAGAACAAAAACTTTCAAAGTGCAAAGCCAGCTCCAGCACTCTCTCATTCTTTTCAGATACCAGGCACAGCTCTGTATTCCATTTCAGTTGATGAGCCTGGGCAGGGTTTGCACAGCCTCTCCTCACTGAACCTTGCCTCTCCTCACTGAACCTTGTAGAAAAACTTTCTCCAATGAGGAAATGCACTGACTGTTATAAACAGCAGCACAGACCATGATGAAAACTGATGATGCTTGTTTTGTCTCATTGGGATATTCTTTTCTTCTCTTTCTGGTACCCAGCACACCAGGATCTTGGATGAAGCACGGTTTATTGGGATTTCTGGCACTGATATTGCTGAATTACATTTAATTCAGTTCTACAGCCACAAACCCTCAGTGCTGAAGGGCTGCACATCAGGCTTCATTGCCTTCCAGTAGGCTTCTATATTATTTGGTCTTTTCATCTGCAACACTCTCTTAAAAGCAGCTGATGTTCAGGCAGTGTGGAAATTATAAGAATAATCTCTTTGGGACTACTCATCTTTGACATTTTGGTAGCTGTCCCTACAGTGGAGTTGTTTCTTACTTGTGTTTTCAGGTGAAATTCTAGCCTGAAGTAGGGTCCTGATTCTGGGTCAAATACTTCTTCAATGGATGTTGCACAGTCACTATTAACAATACTAATAGCAATACTAATAACATACTGCTGAAGGGGAAATATTTTCCACACACCATTGGTATCAGCAAATTAAACCATTTGTTTCCTGTAGCTGTGATGATTTGGATGTATAACCAGAATAAAAGGGAAGGATTCCTGGAAGGGAAAGGTGAAAAAAATCAGTGGGGCACTGAGGGGATCTAGGATCTAAGACGAGAGTCTAGGGAAAAGCCTTGTCTGGTCTGACAGAAAATAGCTAGAAATCACTTCTGAGGGAGACAAAGAGGGAGGGAAAGAGGGAGAGAGGAAAAGGAAAAAGGAAAAGGAAAGGGAAAGGAAAAAGGAAAGGGAAAGGGAAAAAGCAGAAGCCACTTACTAATAAAAAATGTGGTTTACGTCAACTTTTGCAGGATTACTCTTTGAAATCAATGAGATTGATCAAGGAGATAGTTATCTATTTCACAGGACTGCAACCCAGAAGCTGGCATTTTAAGAAACCAAAGGTTAAAGGGAAGCAAGCGTTTGGATAAGAAGGAGAAGGAACAGCTGTCTCCTATGTGGGAGGTGACCAACACATAAAAATGTTTGGAGAAGGGGCACAACACCAGCACCTGGCAGAGGCAGATCCTTCTAATCCCCACCAGCAGCTGGCCGCACGCATCACGCCATGCCCTGGGGAGGCCTTGCTTCAGTCAGGGCTTCCTGGTGCTGCCAACCAGGGAATTTAAAAGGCTCTTGTGACCCTCCCAGTGCACCCATAGAAACATTTTCCCCTGCTGCCTGAAGCCCTGCAAACTTTCCCCATTCAGGTAAGCTATTCCTACCAGCTTTCACTGTGAGTAGAGATCACAGTGTTCAGCTTTGTCATACCTTTTGGTAATTACGTAAATAGACCATCTAATTTACTTCTGTCATAACCACTCATTAATCAGTATATGTGCCAGTCTTGGGAATACAATTCATGAGACTGGAGGATAAGCAAAACGACAAGGCATGCAAATGTCTCATTCTTCCACTCATGCCTGTTGTGCGTTTGCTTGCCATGCAGGACATACACTTACACCCACTGCCTTGACAGCAGTCTTAATTTGCACCACCCCAAGGCAGGACTCACTGAATTTGCATGAGAAAATACATAATTATGTGATTTTATATCTTCAGATACCTTATCAGCCAAAGTTTCTAAATTCCTATAGACTTAAACACCAGAAAACAAGGACTGCACTGAAGAGGCACTTAGCATTAATTAACAGTTGCTCTTTCGTATTGTCCCCGCCTGTTTTCACAGAACAGGAGCTTTCTTCCCAGTTTTCACATGTGATCACATCCAGTGCTGCACCCTTACTCTGTATTCAGCAAACCTGACAAAAACCTCTATGCTGATCCCAGACTTTCATTGCAGACTGTACATATTCCACACACATGCATGGGATATCCAGAGCCCTCACCAAGTCTATGTAATGCTTTCCTTCATCACACATGAAACCACAAAGATGTCTCCCCTCATGAAGCATAACAGATATGAGATTTGCACAGGAACAAGAAAGACTCTTCTCTGAATCCAACTGAAGTATTGAGGGCAATCAACTACTAGGCATCAGAAAACAAAACAAAACAAAACAACAAACTAGTGCGTGCACTGTTTCTTCTAATATATAAGAAAAAACATAAACAAAACTTAATTATTTTTCGACCTGATTGAGCTTAGAGTGTAACAAGTAGTTAGAGAAAAGCTCAGCAAGTCTGATATGGTTGTTACTGAAGAAAAGCCAGTACAGAACCCCATGAATTGTCGAGGCAAATCTGTATCCATAACCAATGACATCATGCTGGCAGGCATGTTTTTGTTAGGCTGTCACGTCTACATCAGTTCAGAAGTGGTGTCAGATATTGCCACAACAAATTCTCTTGTTATAAAAAATCGGGGTGCATATTTTTATAACACTAATATATAATACATAAAATGGTTGGAATTCATACCAGTTGGCACTCAGTATAAGAGTCTTGTTTTGGCTGATATATACAGCATATTGGGAGAGGAGAATATTTGCTTTCTTTGCAAACATGATGACTTTCCACAAATCAGAATTCTTCCCGTCCTGTTGAATATTGCGGGGGCTTTCCACAATTGAGCGGAACAAATTTAGGGCTGTAAGTAATTGAGAGTTGGCTGCTTGCACACAGGAAAAAAGGAAGACAAACAAAATGTCACAGTGATTATTTTTATCTCTGTAAAGTGTGTGAAATTCATTTATGAAAGCAACGTTTTTGCCCTTTTGAAAGTATACGTACACAACTTAAAAGTCTGGGTGGTTCTCTCCAGGCTACCAGGAAAGCAAAACATGTACTGTATATCTGCCCTTTAATCTAGCAGATCTTTATTTGCAGATCTGGCTGTGCATCATGTTTCTGAATCTGTGCTTCTGCCAAGTGCAGAACCAGATTTGGTTCTTAGATATACTGGTTCAAAGCTGGAGGAATCTCACTGTCTTCAGCATACACTACTGAAGGAAGAAAGGAGGACTGGGCATCCTTTCCATTTCACCCTAGAATTTTCTGTGCAAAGGGGTGTTCCCACCTACATGGAGTTTTGCTACTTAGGTATTATTTATTTTAGGTATTATTGATTATTGTATCTGTGGTTGTACAAATGGGAAGAAATGAGGTAATGCTCATCAGAGCTGAACCCCATCATCTTGAACAGGTGCTCACCCCTTAGTGTAAGACAATTCACTTCACCTAGTCACTCCACTTTGATAAAGCTGTGAAAGCAAAATTGTTGCCCAGTGTCAGCACAGTATGTTACCAGTCATCATATTAATCCATCCTAGACAAGGTAATTAAATTGAATAATTCAAATTCTGCCCAAAACACCAGATTGGTCAGTCTATAGGAACTATGGTCTATGAAAAGTTGATACTGGTTATCTAGAGAATGAAATGTCCTGAAAGACAGTTTTCACAGCATGAAACCCAGAAAAGGCCACTACGGACAATGGTGAGGAGGCAAGGAAGCTTCTTGCAGGGAATGTGAAGCTTCCCTCTGTCCTCCTTGGAAACTGCTCCAAGCTGCTGACAGATTTAAATACTACTCCAGGGGTTACCCTTGGAGTAATGTCACCTTTTAAAGTCAAACTCAAGTAGAACTGTTAGTGGGGATATTTTAGTTTGGCTTTTAAAATGACAGATTCTTTGTCACAGAGGAGGGCTAGGAGAAGGGGTTGTGTTTTTAGGTGAAGTTCAAACAGCTCAGCTCATTTGGAGGATACCAGATGTGCTCCTCTGGGGAAGAAAAACTGAATTACAGTGCAGAAGGTGATCCAGCATTATACCCTTCTTCCTCTTTCCCTAACCCATCTGCTCCTCAGCTTTGCTTAATTATTTTCTTTTGTCCTTAAAATTTCTTGTAGTTACTTATCTATATTTATATGGGCCTTTAACCTTCCCTTGACCCTTGAAAAGATCTTTTTTTTTTAATTATTCTTGCTCTGCCCCTGAAGCTATCAGCTACTTGTTCACATCACCTGTAAAAGAGTGCTCCAAACACTTTAGAAACCCCATTGTACATTTTAATGTATTGCTACAGTTCATGATGTCTCTAACACTTCTAAGCTCATGGGGAATCACAGCAATAGTAATTTGTAATAGACTTGGGTATGTGTGTGTACACACATGAGCAAAGGTTTAAGAAAGCAATGTCATAAAAAACAAGAATAGCACAGAGTAGTCATTACTGATCTAACATTATCAAGGTGAGAACATTTAGTTGTCATATGAGGGAAAACAGAAGAAGTGGACATTATTTTGTAAAGGACCTTGTAGCTTTCTCCTGCTTGCCCCTTTTCAAGGCTCGCCCTGTTTATCTGAGCTCAGGGATAGTCAGGGAAACCCCCATTGAGAGCTACTATGGAGACACCTTGTGCCTCCTCTGTCAGGGTGTATGGCCTCTCCTGGTGGATCACCGTGCTGGGCTTGGGCCCAGCAGGGGCAACATCTGCAATTCATGCATAAAGGAAATAAGTTTCAAAAAAATTTCATCAAAGGCCATGAAGTTCTAGTAGAGCAGGACCATCTGTCTCCATGGTAAGAGCACAGATACTTGTCTGCTTAAAATGTGGGATAAGCAGCATATGATGGATCCAAAGGCAGAATCAGCTGCAGGCAAGGGAGGGAGATGGTGGTCATCAAGCTGCTAGAGAGCAGCCTTGATTCCTTGCAATAGCCATGAGTCTCAATTGCTGGCAGAGTTAGAAACTCAGACAGATGGGGATGGGGTGGGGACAGACTAAGCTGGCAAAGACACATTGCTTTACATGGTGACCTTCAAATCCCCTCCCTCACTCTAGTTAGCACTCTACAAGCAATTCCACTGACACTGATTCACTGACCAAGCTTTTATTTGAGTGATTCAGGTTACCAGAAACCAGCCCATCAGGAGGTCAGTATTACCATTTATTCATGCCCATGTCAGAAAGCTTTCTTGCCCTCAACATTTTAAGAAATTATGAGGGCAGCTTTACAAGAGTACTGTTCATCTTTCAGGGCTGCTGATTGGAGAATTGTTCTTGTACCAGCATTGTCACTGATTTGCACCCTGAGTTTAGTTACATTTCCTAAACCTTTTGGATGCTCATTCCACCACCGGTAAAGTGAAACCACCAATACTTGCCCATCTGCTCTATCAATAGGCACAAGAAACAGTGAAAACATGAAGACTGTAACATAAATCCAAGTCCTCAAGTGAAATCTCTGTAAACATTAGCTGTTACTATCTAAAAAGATTAACAAAAGAAATGTAATCCAAGTGCTAACAGGGATCTAGGCATGGTGATTATGCAAAGTTTCATAAGAATCTCTAAATATGGCTAAAATGTGGAGTTTCATTACCAGTTTGCTGTCTTAATTAACTAGTCTATTGAGCAATAAAATGCAGGAAGGTCTTGCCAGGAACAATCACCAGTTACTGAAGGGCATGTTACTTTGGGGAATCAGATGAGGAAATTGGGTGCACTGGAATCACTCCTGCATAGCATGGCATTTGATCAAAGCAGGTTGTAAATGTTCTGCTTCATCAAATGACAGCTTCCACAGAAAGCAAGCAACTCAGCAGGAGAGGCAACCAGTATAGATTTCTGTATTTGTTATTTCTTTTTTTATATATACATTTGTTATTTCTTTCATGTTTATTTTTGAGAGCAAGGGGTTGAGAAAGCTTTTAAAATAAAATGGACATGGTGGTGTTGTTTCTGAACAGTAATTTAGATTTTGACTACTTGTTTTCCAAGTGTATCAAATGAATTCTATCATCAGTCTCCCTTCTTTCAGCTAGCAGCATCTCCAAAACTTACTGGGGGAAGAGATGCTCCTTAAAAAAGTTAATCTATTATTAGCACCAAGTTTCCAAATATAATATCCCTCTTGACTTAATTATGTTACTATGGTGGCCCATTTGGAATGGGATGGAAAAGTTTTTGGAGATTTTCCATGCCAGATTCCCTGCCTTGAACATGGAGCAAGCTTAGTTTGCTAATTATAACTGCAGGCTTTTCCAGACCCCGTGTCCCTTCCAAGCCAGAATGAGTACGATGTCAGAGTTTTGGTGGGCATGACCTCATCTTGCCTGATGCCACATGTTTCTTCCAAGGTGAACTAGTCATCACATTCCTGGACATGAGCAGTGTGTAGACTAATTTATGCCAATGCCATGGATGATCTAACAACAGGGGAAATGCATCAGATTTAAAAATTATGAGTCATCTTAATAATAATACCTGAAGTTAAAATATTGAAAGTACTCACATAGACAAGGTAAATATATGTATGATTTTGGGTGGTTGGCTTTGGCTTGTTTATTTTTTCACATCAAAAATATAATTTAACTTAGTCCCCATGAATGTACCTATCACAGTTTTCCACAGCCCAAACCTTGCTGTCCTCACTTGCAAGACCTTTGTCTGGTTCCAAGTCTCTACTGAACACAAGCTGCCAGTTGTTCTCCACAGCTATCTTGTACTACACACAATCCAGGGTTATAACACAGGGTAATACGTGGACTGATACTTTCTTCTGAATCTGGGTAACATTTTGAAGATTTAGACTACAATGAAATGTAAGGCCATAGACCTTATATTGTGCATCTAGAGCCATTACTACCTCTTGGACGCTTGCTACCACTCATGGCATTCAGATTACCCCAAATTGCTTTGATGCAGAGTTAGTCACATCAGCTGAAACCACATTCACCACTGATTTGTGCTCCCTTATGCACGAGGGGAGAAGTACTGCTAGTACACTATGAGATAGTACCTGGTTTTCCACCCATCACAGAAGAAAGGTGGAAGCAGACAGCGAGGACCTTTTGTTTTTATTTCTGACCTTTTGTAAGGTAAATGATAGCTGTGGTCTCCCCACTGATGGTAAACTCAGCATTAGCAAATACATAGCTTTCCACGAGTGGAAGGTTAATTCCTCACTGAAAATAGTAGGGAACATTATGGCTTAGCTTGATACATGCAATTTATCACCATTATTAAGACCTCTCTCAAAGGAATACGAATTGTTTTGCCCTGAGGTAATAAACCTAACAGAGGGACTTTAGAAAGTCCATCATCACCAAATGTATGTTTAACTGAAACATTGTATTTTTGTCACAGAAAACAAGGATGATGTTATCATAGGTACTACAGAATATGTATAATTTATGAAGGATGGGGTTTACTTCTTCACTTTTTGTTTTGGGGTGTTTGTTTTGTTTTGTTTTGTTTTGACTTCAAGTGGTGTTTGTCCACCTACAGTTGCAATTATGTCCTTTTCAATACATAGTGTAATGTGTTGCTGCAGGACCCCTGATACTTCAGTTATTTTAGGGCAGCTATGTCTGAATGAAAGAAAAAAAAACCCTCAGTGTTTTACATTTAAAAACTATTGGCATGACATGTGCTAATTAATTTTAAAAAATCTCATTCATCAAAACAATTCATTTTTTGTTTGAACAGGCTGAATAAACAATTTCTTACTGATTTAATCCTGGCAGCCTTTCTAGTGACAAGTGGCTCTAGTTCATGTACAAGCACCACAGTGTCCTTAAGTATCGAGAACAAATGGAGTATATAAAGGACATTTAGTGATCACCTCTGCACGACTGCACAGCATTCCCATTTGCCTTTTTCTCCCCCTTTTTTCATTATTTTTCTATTGTAACAAATGCCATTAAAATCTTGAGTTTATCAGAACATTCTGAGAAACATCTGGGTTGGAGCCTTTTTTTTCTTTCTCCTGCCAGTGATGGTCTGACATGGCACAAAATGTTGTCCTGAATCAGCATTAGATTGTGTACTTTCAAAAAAGGTCACACAATAGAACTGGAACAGTGAAGAGATGCTTGGAATTGTGCTTACTGTAGAGATCACTCTTGTGAATATAGAGGAAAACTTACAATATTTTCAATACTTTGAAGTGTATAAATTTGGTTTTTTTTATTGTTTCCTTTATCAATCACCTAGTAAGCATAAAGGCAAAATCTTCACACACCATGATGAAGAATACATGCTAATATCCAACAGCTACATAGGTATGGGGCAAAAAAAAAACAAAACAGCAACACCAAAACATTACAAATACATGAATATCAAGTCCACTTACCCTGAAGTAGTAAGGAATTTAGACTAGCATATCATTGTAGGTGCCTTCCAACTGAACTATTCTAGTCTAGTTCTGTTCTATTCTATTCTGTTAAGTCAGTCAGGTCCAGTCAATCTGAAATGAACCACCTCTCACACTGAGTGGTTGTTTGTCTCCATACTCTGAACTTCTGAATGGGTTGCTCAGTTCAGCACTATTTGGCTACTCACTGCACCACCTTTCCAGACAGTTTTGCCTTAAAACTGCTATGAAAAACTGTCACCTGCTTATACTTGAGATATGCTTCTTTTGCTGATATAGCCATGGTACCATTTTAGCAATGAATGTAAGTTTTTAACGGATTTTGTGGGAGCAAGTTATTAAGAGTTACAGCTTTCATGTAATGGACACCTGGACCATTTTCCTTTCGGTGCACCAGCCATATCACCAATAACCCTCAAACTCCATACGCAATACCTAATTTTATGTGTGACATACACATAACCTATTCCATGGTAACTGGGAGCCAACACAATGGGAAGCATGGAGACTCGGTCTACTTGATTGCTAGTAGCCACAACAAAGTGGGACCCAGCAGAGGCTGAAATGGAAAGTCGGTTCATTTCAGCTAATGAGAGACAGGGAAAAAAATTATCTCCTCTTTCATATTCTGGGCTATTCTTCAGGCTTGACTGTTAACAGTGATAATTTTTTATCTTGTTTGATATTTTTTACCAGTATGGATAAATACAAAAGTTTTTCATATCCATCTTGTTAGTCAATTTTCATCAGAAGATTCCACATAGCAGCATTGATTGAGGACATTGATAAATAGAAATGTAAAACTTCGAGTGGCACCCAGCACTTAACTCTTCCCTCACAAACTGGGATTCAGGATTTTCCCAACTAGAAACATATCAGCTTAAACATGGGTTTGTCAACAACAGCAAAAATTAGGTTAGAATTTCAAGAATTAAAACAATTTTCTTACAAAGCAACATGTAAAAGTAAGACTTTTTTTTTTCTGAAATCCCTCCATATCCTTGCTGAATGTGTCCTTAAAAAATACATGCCCTTGAGCTGAGGAGTTGGTATTTGTATTAGTCAGTACTTCCAACTGTAATTCCCATCTTTAAGAAGAAAACCCACCCTGTTTTAAAGGGAACAACTTGACAAACCAAGTAACAAAAAAAACCCAACCCAACCAACCTTGAAAAAGCTCAGCTCTGCCCCTCCTGGGTAGCTCTAAGCTTAGCTATCCTCCTCTCCTCCTCTTCCAAGTGCACACAAGGAAAGAAGGGAGCCTGACAGTTACTAAGTGATTTACAGAAAATCAAATTGACATGTGAGAGTTTCCAGAGACTTTAAAAAACATTTAGTTGCATATGTTCAATGGAAAGCCAGTGCAGGGCTTTTTTGGGTTTGGAGGATTGGTTTTTCCATGAAAATCATTTAAAGCTGATGGTTGGAGACATTTTATTTTTTAATTAAAGCTTAATGATGGTGGAAGGGAGGGAGGACTCTGCCAGTCTGATGAAAGTGGTATGGATGATTCTGTCTGGAAGATACTCATCACAGCATGCAAGCTGTGTGCATTGGGCAGTCTGCAGCACACATTGGGTAGTTGTCACTATTATGTTACCATTAATCTCACATGGGGAAAACCTCCAGCACTGATTTTGACCTCATGATCTCCAACAGTCTCCAACCAGTCATTTAATCAGGGGAGAAGAGAACACAGAAGCAGCCAAGGCAGAGGGCGGAATGGAGCCAAGCAGTCCAAGTTCTTACATGCAGGGAGGGAAGACATAAGCTTTAGACTTCATGCCTTACAAACTCATGTCACTAAACCATATTTTCAGGGAATATTGATGTGGGACTGGCTATGGCACTTCAAACTCTTGAAAAAAGCAGATGTTAGGAAAGATATGTGACCAGTCTGCCTCCAGACACTGCTGTTTCTAGTGTCCCTAGTAAAAGGATGAACACTTTACACCTTCTAGGGAATCTGAAAGTAGGCAGGTCTTTGAAGTATTGTTTTTACTGAATATTAGAAGGACATTTACAATGCAGTCAGACAGCTTCAACTGTTTCAGAATTAAAAAGTGAGTCTCACAACTGGATGGGATAAGGTTCATGTTCCTGTTTCCCCATCTCCTTCCTCTAAGCCATTCCTCCTCTGAGCAGGCTCATTTTCTTACCTCACTCACAGTCAGCTTTGCACACAACATTTCTTCTTCAAGTCTGTATCTTTTTGACTTTTTTTATTTCCAAACTTCCCCTTCAACCCTCACTTGCTTTTTGTCCCACATGGCCTTTGTTCATCTCCCATGTTCTCCTCACAGTCCCCAGCTCCTTCTACTGCTGCAGGACCAAGCAATGCCAGAATATGTCCTCCTGAGCCATGGGAGGAGGTGGTATGTTTAGGAGGGATGGTGGGCTCTGGAGAGATTTGCAGTGGTGACTCCTGCACGTCTGTCTGCAGGTGCAGAGACACAGCACCATGAATCTGTACTCCCTTTGCATTTTGAAGATTTTTTGGGTGTAATAGTGGGAGGAATTGATTCCTTAGGAAACACCTGTTGCCATATAGTATTGGAAAAGAGCAGCAAAAAGGGAAGCTCCTCACCTCAAATTGTGTTACTTTAAAAGCCACCACTCCCATTTTTTGCAGCAAAACAAAGAAGGTCTTGTTGGGGTAGTGGGCACCACTTCCCCTGCAGCTGGTGCTGGAGGTGGAATAGCTTTCCTTGCCAGTTGTGGGCTACTTCACAGATGTCCTTTTGTTCCCCTTTCACATTAGCCACAATTTCCTCTTAAACTTTAATCCTCTCTACATTTCTAATGTATGCAAATATATGCCAAAAATCAAGTCACAGATACAAGATATAACAAGTTATTGGGGTGGGGGGTGGAGGGATGGAGACAAGGAGGCAGTGGAATTTCTTTGTTAGTAAAAATGTTTCAAGGATCAAAACCGCTTATACAACTATCTGAAAGCAAAGAGTGAAGTGACTTTATTATCTGTGTTAACCTGCAGGAATAGGGAACAGCTAAATTTTCTGTATTGCACAGTTTACGTGTAAAGGGGTCTCAGGACAAGGAAGAAAATGTCCACTTGTCTTCCCCATATGCCAGGTTTCAGCTAATGTGCTGATGCAGGAGAGGCTTTGCTCTTCTTAGGATTACTCAGCACTCCCATGTCATGTTCTCCTCAGTCCAGCCCAACAGCACACTTCATCACCCATGGCTAGTCAAGTCGCATGAGCAGCTGCTTGGAGTAACTTGTTCTCAGAAGAATCAGATATACATGGTCATCTCCAGCAACAGATGAAGAGCACAAAGAAATGCCTGAAACATAAGCAGATAAAGTGTAAACTGGAAAGAAAAAAAAAAAAAGAATAAAACAAACAGCATTATGATATGGGAACAGATCAGGAGATAAGAGATTGTCCTGGTTTGAGTGAAAACAGAATTAATTCTGTTCAGTGATTTTACTTTTCAGCTCAGTTCTTCTAACTGCACTGGCTGAAGTCAGCAGCCTGTTTGCACAGGCAGTGTCTGCTGCT
>JANIJG010019785.1:49795-98476 GCA_024611175.1 Megaceryle torquata | reverse complement strand
GTCATTTGGAAAGCACATGCAAAAAGTTACATATTTAAACATACTTATAAATTCTAGAATATTCCATTGAGGTTATTAGTGATAGACTGGCAAAGCCTAACTCAGCCCAATGAGTTTGATGTGCTCACACTATTTGATTTGCCAGCATCTTCTCTAATTTCAGGGACAAAATTCTACATCTTTCAGTCAATCTAGTATTTCAGCTGAATTCTGGCTAGCCACCTCTTAGAAGAACGTAACAAGGACTCTTACAGTCTTCTATTATATTAGCTCAATTCTGTTATTTTGAAATCAGTGCACTGAAAATGGCAACAAATCTTGCTTGAAGAAAGAAGAAACCTTGCTTTCTGTAGGAGTTTTCTGTAGGACTTTCTGACTGATGCTGTAATACTGAAAAAGATCATCAGCCTAGGTCATTGTTTAGGGCTGAACTTTGGACTGGAGTTTTGCACCTTTAGATTGTTTCAGACACTAACTTCAGGTATATAAACATCACATCAAACTTATTTTGCATCTGAGGGAAGGAAAGTTTTTCTAAAATGGCAAGATCCATTCATTTTCTCTTGTTGCAGAATAAAAATCTAACCATCGTGGTTTTAGACATAAACTAAATGCCAAGTTTACAGTCTTCTGCTATGCAAAGCAGGACAATTTAAATATTAGTTTAGGATGCTTATTACACACATACTTAATGTTTTTGTATATTTTAGAGAGAGTTTGTGCTCAGACTTACATTCCTGAAGCATTGTACAATAAACAAAATCTAAGAGACTTGACAGCAAAGGCTTTATCTCATGTCACTTACACTACCATTCATGTGATGACACAGAATGCTTAAGAGCTCACTGATTTTAACTAGGTGGTTTCTTTGTGCAGCTTATCACTGGTAGTTTCTAGGGTACCTGCTAATACGCATGGGTTGAAAGCATCTTAAAGAAATTGCAAAATGATGCCAATTTTTATTAGAACATGAGTAAACAATTCCCTCTAATTTTTTGCTAAGCAATAGTCTTCCATAACTTGTTTACAGTTCTAGGTAATTTTCTTTCCATCAGTATCACATAATATGAATTTGAAGTCCCAACATCAATAATTGATATTTTTACAATAAAACATAGAAATGCTTTTATTCTACAGTGTTTGTTTTTAAAGAGTAAGCATAACCCAGAAACCTTACATGATACTCCTTTAAAATTACAAGTTCAGGTTTATATATATTGAGGTTTATTAACGTTCAGGTTTAAAGGTCATGAGTATATAATTCAGTGGTTATGGTGCTATGTAATTTTTCCTTTTGCATTCTTTGGTGTATGTCCTTTAATGGGAGAGTCACAGCTATTAGGATGACACACTATGTGCCACACCTGGCAAACATTTCAGTATTCCTCCACCTCCATCCTCCTCTACTCCTTCCACTTCTTTTATAAACTAGAACCACCATTAAAATGAGCTAATTTATTTATGATGCTTTTTTATTATATTTTTTATATTCAAATATCTTGCAGGCATTATATGGCATAATGTTTGAGACAGCCAGGCAACTAAAGTTAAATAAAAGAATTTCATGGCAAAAGAATGGTCAAATAATGTACTTTCTACGGGTTTAATATGTACTCTTTAATTATCATTGAAACCCCAAAATGAGAAAAGTAGCTGAAGAGGGACATCCATGCTTCATGGGGAGGTGGACTAAAGTCTTAAGTCATTCCAAGACAAGTCTTTGACACAGCAAAAAGTCCTAATAATAAGCCTCCTACAATTCATATGCAGTGTGATCTGGTGCTTTTTGCCAGTCTCTGGCTCTTTTTTTGCCAGAGTTTTTCCCGATGTCCAGACATTTTCTGTCAGTCTTTAATTCTTTTCTCAGGTCCTTTAAGTTCCTTCCCCTACTTTTTGAGAAAACTAGTTATTTAGCCTAGGGATGACTAAGGAAGAGCTTCCAATTTCAGGTTTTAATTTTTTTTTTTTAAAAAGTTATGTACTTATGATTGTTTCAATTTTCCCTCTGGACATTAATGTTAGTGCAAACCTAAAACCAAAGCACAGTCCTTTCTAAAATATTACTAGAGTTAAAGGGTTTCTTTTGTGGGTCTTGCAAGCAATACTCCTGTTTCTATATCCAAGAATCTTAATTTTAGATTAGGAAAAGCAAATGTAGGCTGTGTGGAGCTCTAGGTGCATTCTCTGTTCTTCTCCCATTCGGATTTTTGTCTTTGTGTAAGGAAGCTATTCGATATCCTCGTGGGGAGGAGTAACGTTGCTTCCATGGGCAAAAAGGATTCAAGAACACTGAGTCAGCATCTCATTTAAACTCAAGGGCAAGTTGTGCCTGAGCAACCTGCTTGCCTTCTCATCCAGAGTCAGTCATTTCATCACAGGGAAGAGCAGTACATGCCATTTACCAAGGATTCTGAGACAGTTTCTGTTGTTCTGGCTAAATGGAGAGGTATGGACTGTGACCTGGGTGGAGAAACTGGCTGGATAGTTGGACTTCAGGAGTAGTGATCAGTATTTTGAAGTGTAATAGGTAGACAGTGAAAAAGAGGTTGATTTTGAGGTGGATACTGTCAAGCACCTTCATCAGTGATGGGGGCAGTGCAATAGGATGTACAGTCATCAAGCTTAGGTGTGACACCAGCTAAGGAACAGACTGACAGACAAGCTGAAGGACAAAAGGACAGATCTTTTCACTCCCTTTCACTGTGGAGGGGTGAGGGGGAGAAACATGTATGTTAAGAACAAGAAGATGTAGTCTGTACTGGTTTGGCTTTTAGTTCCTCAGATGTTCGTCCAGAACTGGCTGCTATTGCCCAGGTGAATTAGAGGTCCAAGCACAGGTGGCAGCTTTCCTTGTGCAGGATGGATGGTATCAGAAAGCCACAGCCTTGTTTTGATCTCACTGTAAAAGGAATGTGTATGTATACCTGGCATGCGATTTAATAACAGTTGTCTATACCCTTGCCCTTAGGGATGTACTGCAATGTGTGCAGCAGTTGCCTACAGTTCTAATTTTTTTAATGCACTTACCCATCTCCCTTTCATTTCTAAAAGGTAATTGTTTGTGTTAACTTGAAGAGAGGCTGAGCTTGGGGATCTTATTCTCTGGCATGCAACAGATACCATTCCTGTAAACAGTGTTGGTGCATTTACAAACTTTTCAGTAATGAAACCTGAAACAATGCTATTTTAACTTTGAAATTCAGTTACATTTAGATACTGCTTTTCTACCTTGACATGTTAGTGTTTTGGCTGTTTCTTTTTTACAGACCCGGTCTTTGCTGGGAGTATTTGAAGAAGATGCTGCTGCAATTTCCAACTACATCAACCAGTTATTTCAAGCCATGCACAGAATATATGATGCACAGGTAATGTTAATGAAATTCTTGAATGCATTATAAAGCTTTTGAACCATATTTCATCTCTTGCCTTTTTTAAAAATTATTATAGGCAGTATTTTTTAAACACTTCCACATTCTTTATACAAGAAAGTGAATTAAAGTAAGAATTAAATGGGGTTTTTTTTCTGTATGTTAAGGAGTAGTAAAGACTACATTATTGCTCTTTCTTTTGCAACAGAATTTCTTATGACAAGTAATAATATTTTCTGTTCTTGTAGTTCTATTATATTTCTCAAGTGTTGCCCATCACAAGCTCAGTGTTTATAATAGTATGTACCAAGTGGGAAAATATTTTTTACCATAATACATTCACATTTCACTCATCACCTATAACTGCACTTATGCCAAAGTGTGTGTTTCTGAACAGTTGACTCTGTGGCTGTATTTTTGATTTGTATATACTTGAACTGTTTGACTTTTCTACTGATTTGTTACTCCTGCTTTTCATATTCTTATTTTACTGTTGTTTTTACTTTTTACTATTGTTTTTACATACTTCTAGTGTTTATTGTAGGTTTACTGCTATGTAGTTTTTATTTTATTGCCTTTCTATTTTACTTTTAATTTCTGTGCTTTCTCCTTCAACTGCATCATAAAAGATGAAGTTGTTGCATACCATGTATCTGCTAATTAGGTCCTGTTTGTGTACAAGTACAGAGAAGTTTGTAACCAGGTAGTACTGAGGTTCATTGTAATTCTTTCCTTTACAGGTAACAAATTTCTCATAATCAGTAACCAGGGCAGCTAATTTGAAATAATTAAATGCAAATATGCCCTGCATAACATGAGAAATACAGAATCAGTGCACATAATACAGGCTGTGAACTTTGTAAACACTGATACCTGTAACTCAATAATGTTAGGGACATGGAAGAGCAGGATGCTTAGGTTTTCTGAAGATACGTAGCCAGATTTTAAATTCCATGTCTGTAATACTTGCCTCTTCAAATATGTTATTTAAATTATTAATTATAATCAAAAAGTAACAAGCTTGGCTTTTTGTAATTAGTTTTATGTGTTTCTTTTGTTCTGTGGTGTGTTTTTTTTTCAAATTAGAATGAATTAAGTGCAGCAACTCATCTGACTTCAAAGCTTCTGAAGGAATATGAGAAACAGGTACTGTGTAAATCATTGTCTTTGTGTATTTTTTGTAGTCTTTTATCTCGCCTATTAATGAATTGCACCGTTCCTGCCCTTTTTGAGAAAAATATTTGTGATATCAAAATAGCTGGCTTAGAGTCAATTAGGGCAAGATAGTCTTGCTTTTTAGCAGTTACAGGTATCAAAATAGCTATCAAATACCCTTATTTCAATTACAGTTTGTTACACTCACTGAGGAGGGGAGAACCTAAGAAGCTGGAAGGAGCAGCTCATTTTTATTAAAATAAGTTGATTTTTATTTTGTATCTAGAAATGTTTTATTTATAGCTGCTGTAAATTAAAAGAATTAAATTAGCATTCGGCCTTTTAACTTGGTTTTCCTATTTATCTCCTTTTGGAATGCTTTTTTACTAGACAGAAGAAGCTTAAAAAGACAAATAATGTTTTAACTAGATTATTTCTTTTTAAGTTTTAACCATTTTGGTCATAATTTTACCTCCATCAAGGCATTATAGATGTAAACTCTTTTGGATGGTTTAAAATTTTCACATTATCACCCAAATTGAGCTAGAAGTTTAAGGTCAATATTTCTTAATTTTTGATAATTTTGGAATAATTTTCAGAACTGGATAAAAATCTTCATTGATGTCAAGTCTGCATCTTTCCTGATTTTTTAAAAATAAAATTTATTAATTTATAAAATCATTTGACCAATTAATCTATTTTTGAAAGAGATTTTTTTTTAGAATAGGTTATTACTTCCTCCCCAATATTCCTTCTTCATAGGACAATAAAGAAGGGCTTCAGTGTATCTCCACTGTATAATATTTTAAAATAATGGAATAAAGGTTGCAAATAATGGGGTAATAAATCTGGTCTTGGGAGGCCGGCACCAAATACGTGACAGATACAAATCGTGAGACTAATAGCAATCATTTATTTACAGCAACATTTCTTTTGGATTGCTGATGATAAATTAAATGCCACAGGTACACTAAAGGTTTGTCTCTAACATAACGGACTATACACACACACAATAACAACAGCAACAATAACAACCTGCCTGCTGTAGGCCTGGCCACCTGGCAAAAAGACAAGTCCATTGAAGAGAAACACAGCAGAGCAAAGATGGTACAGTCATGACTGAAAAGGGAAAAAAAAAAAACAACCAACCAAACAAGAATCAAGAATACACTCAGGGAAGCAGAGAAATGCAAAATACATCCAGGGAAGAAAAGTATATTGCTCAGTGTTATGCTGAGGTAAATAATATTACCCACAAGGCCTATCAAGTGGGGGTGTGGTGAAGGACTGAATTTGTCGGTCCATCTGGTCATCAGTATGGTTTGACCCTGTCCCAGTTTTTGGGCCAAAATTGGGGTGATATTTATACTCAAATTTTTTACGTATATTATGCAGGTGGGGATGACTATACACAGTCTTACCATTTATGTTAATGCCACATTAATTCACACCTGCATGGGTGGAGATAGTGGCTCCTTTTGTTTAGGGCAAAGGAAATAGGAGACTAGGACCACGAGACACTCCTCCAGGCATCCAGATAACACCAGATACCGACCTAGTGATGGTTGCCACCTCTCCTAGGGCTGAGTTTCATGCTTCCAGGCATGTAGCTACATGGTGTATATGACTTGAACTTTGTTCTCTCTACAATATCTAATACATTCATATATATGATTAGTATAGTTTTGTGAATGGCAGAAAACACTGCAAACCAAGAGCCTCCTTTTATTTTGTTTTAGCGGTTTCCACTTGGGGGAGATGATGAAGTGATGACTTCCACTCTACAGCAATTTGCAAAAGTGATAGATGAGGCAAGTGCTTGTGTTGGTTCACTTCCTTTGATAATGCTGTCATGTGTAGACATGAACTTGCTTTGTTATTCCAGCCTTTTTAAGGTAGGAGCTACAGAAATGGCTTTCATTTGTCAGTAAGGTAATACTTCACTGTATATTGCAATATTTAAGGTGGTATAAGCTGAAGATAAAGAATCAATTCCGAAAAATGTGGATATATTGTTGAGAAAGAACCTAGTGCAACTTCCTATAGATAAAGCCAAAAATCCTTACAGAATGGCAGTTTGAAACTGTTTTTTGTGAGAGTATTTGTGTTGCTTGATTTTAGATACCTGTCTGACAAAGGAGCTTTCTGCTGTCTGTACTAGAGACAGAGACTGACTCTTAGGAAAAACAACTTGGCACCATTAAGGTCCAAATCAGGATTATTTCTGTGATCCCTCTCCTCACTTTTAACACTATTTAAATAGCATTTTGGGAGGAAGAACGCATCTTTTCTACCTCTGTAACCTGTGAAAGATGGGCTGTTACATAGGACTCAGTAACTTGGAATATCCAACCTGGAAAAGTAGGAACAAATACTGAACTCTAAAAGTCTTCTATAAAAGCTAGTGATGGGATCAAGAAGCTAGAAAAGAATAATTGCAAAAACACAAGTGTGCAAAATTATGTTTGAGTTGTACATGTCATCTTTGAGTGAAATTGATGTCAACATATCGTGATTTGATTTAGTCTCAGCACTATTTTCCTAAAATTTCCTTCTTTCTCGTGTGTTTTTTACAGCTCAGCTCTTGTCATGCAGTACTTTCAACTCAACTTGCAGATGCAATGATGTTTCCTATTACCCAGTTTAAAGAAAGGGAACTAAAAGGTAGAGTGCTCAAACAAGTAATGTTTTTATCAACAGCAGCAATAACAGAAATGTAGTGTTTAATCTCCCTATCTCATCTAACTGAATAGAACACGCCACTTATTTTTGAGCCCTCAAAAGTACACATCTCCCAATTTGTAAAAAAAAAAGAGTTATTTCTATTAATGAGAATATTACAGTTGAAAAAGTAACACTTAACACTATTACTGTTTCAACAAAAATATTATATTCTGGAAACACATATTCAAGATGAAAATTTTACAGTTACTGTAGACATTAGGAAAGAATAATTTTTAGATACTTTGCATGTTCAGGAAATATTAGTGTGTATTATAATACCATGCTATCGGTACGATGGCTGGACTAAACTAAAAAGTCAAAGTGCCAAAGCTGTAGTATCGATTATATTATTGAGATTTAGTAAGGTCATTCTTAACCCTGCTGCTAATACAGGTGGTTTCTTATGTGCAGGCATAAGATGCTTCCAACTTCTTATTTTTGTAACAGTTGTATCTTATTCTACCTGTACTAAAAGAACATAAATATATAACATAAAATAACTCAAGATGCTAAAGTGAATACACTGGTGTGGCAGATGGGTTTCAAATATAAATGGTAAGGGTTAAACACAAAATAACTTAAACCCCTAACATGAACATCCCAGAGCAGGTATACCTAACATACAAACGTTTTAAGTCTAAACTGAAGTAAAAATTACAGCCCCTCTACAGGTCTTCTATCTCTTTATGAGTCTTGACAATAGTTTGTCGCAAAATGATGGATTAAATATGCTTTTTGAGCAAGGGAATACAAGTATCTCAAGGCTAATATTACTCCTCAGAACCTGGAAAAATCTCCTGTTTATATTTCCTGAACAAGCACCCCTGAAGCAATAACCACAAACTAAATTTTTCCCTGGAAGTTTTTAACCACCAATTGATGTAGCATTTAATGACACCACACATCTTTATGAACTTCATAGGCACTTCTATAAAGCTTTTCCATGCTTTTAGCCTTTGCTTTACCATAAAGTTGACTATAGCTAGCTCTTGGCTTCTCTACGTTGACTCTGACACAAAGCCACAATGAAGATCAGAACAAATGCTAAGTATTGTACTGTTTTCTGTTCCCTGACACAGTGACACTAAATAACCAATCTAGAACATTACTAATTTTGGGCATCAGGAATCAGTATATTTGGGGCTTTCCTTTGACCCAGTGATACTTCCCCATCTCCTGTGCTTCCACTTCCCCAACTCAGCCCAGAACTCTGACCACAACTACAGTTGACACATTTGTATTGACAGTGTCTTTCAAAGTCTTTTGAAAAGAAGTTCCTCCTTAACTTAATACAGTACGGTATCTTTTTGGTAATCCAGAAAGCCACAGAAATGATACTTAGCCCCAAAGTAGGAGCAGACTTCCCTTGCCACATAGCTCCTGTGCTGTAACACAGTACAGTACGAGGTGTGAACTACAACTGTTCAGTAGTGAAACATTGCATGAGAAACCTTAATATATAAATGTCATGTTAATAACAACTTAATTCAATTGTGGTATGTTGTTTTGTAGAGATATTAACTCTAAAAGAAGTTTTCCAAATTGCAAGCAATGGTAAGTGTAAAATAATGTATAGCTATTAAAGTGTCATTATTATTATAGATTATTTATTCTAAAACTAGTGAGGATATTTGCAAGGCTAAAAGTGACTCAGCTAAGGTGTAATTTTTTTTAGTGATACTTAGGGACCCAACTTTCCTTGGTTCACTTTTGAATCCCTGCTTTGTGTAACAAAGTGTTAAGGCAAATTAACAGTATTAAGTCTTCTTTATAATATTTTAAAAGTATGTATAATTATTAAATAATGTAGGGTTAAGCTACCAAAATTACTAAAAATAGTAAGGTGCTAGCTCACCTCTTAAAATTAGGACTGTATTAATAAAATTTACTTCTGGTAAATGAGTTTGATATTTCTCTTCCCTTTTGTGAGAAGTTATTTTTTAGCTAGCTTTATTCTCATAGTGAACCTATTCTTTAAGAATTAAGTAAGGATTCTGCTTCAATATAAATTGCTTCATTGCTTTAGAAGTAAAAAATATTAGATACAGGTTTTCATAATGAAAAGTTGTCTCTACTTACAGAAAGATTATGTCTTTGAAGAATATTAGGTATTTAGGAAAATTTGTAACAGTTTCGCCATATTTGCATCTGGTTAGAATTTTTCTTTACCCTAAGTATTTGTGCCAGTGAATTAATTGTAAACAAGGAAGAACAATTTTTAAAGATTTTAATATTACAGAACTTAAAGTTCAGGTGACTGTGCAACAGAAAGTGATATAAAAGGTTTTCTGCTCTGTTTTCTAAGTCATTAATTTATCAAAATGATAATAAATTCTCTTTTCATTGCTTAGACCATGATGCTGCCATTATCAGATACAGTCGGTTGTCAAAAAGAAGGGAAAATGAAAAGGTTTGTAAAACAAAATACTTGGACTTTTTAGAGAAAATAAGAAATATTTTTATTGTAGATATATTTATGATGGAAGACAATGTAAGGCTGATACCACCTGAAGTCTGATAGTTTGTTTTAGCACCCTATAGAGTTTGCTTCAGAACAGAAAAGCAGGTTTCCCCAATACATGCCTGTCTTGTAATGCTGAAAATGCTCTAGATTAAGATTGTGCTACTATATTCAATTTTTGTAAAGAAATAGCCACACTTTCCAGGGAGGAAATAATGCTGTATTTGTTATTCATTTACCTCTTATGTATAAATTAGAGAAGCAGAATTGTAGGGTAAAATATGCATTTGTTAAAGATAGAGAGTAAAACATTATTGTGGTGTTTTTTCCATGCTGGCTATAAAGCTGTGCAGAAGACATTTGATGAATACAAAGTCTCAAACATTCCTTTTCCCGCTCTCCCTGTCTGTTTCTCTTTAGATCAAGGCTGAAGTTACAGAAGATGTATATACTTCAAGGAAAAAACAGCATCAGACTATGATGCATTACTTCTGTGCATTAAATACTCTTCAATACAAAAAGAAAATTGCTATGCTAGAACCCTTGCTAGGATACATGCAAGCTCAGGTAATTTCAGATTCTGAAAGGGGTAGGTCTGAAAGAAGATGAAGTACTTCACGAAGGCTGATGCACTGAAGTCCATCGCAAGACCCCTTTTGCAATCCAGTGAAGCAAATGGAGAAAAAGACATACCCACACTCACCAATGGAGCTGTCAGAGCTGCTGCTCTGAGCAGTGTCTTCAGCTGGCACTAGTCATTTCCCACTCATTATATGAATCTCAACATGACATGCCCTCGTACACACTGGAGAATCATTTAGAAGTCTGGGTGACAATCATAAAAGTCTAATTCTGCACCAAAACGGCTACATTTGTTGCACTGCCTAAATTTTCATTCTGGGATTTTTTTTTTTTTCCACTCAACCACTAATGGGAATAGTTGCTGAAAAATTTTCATCAAGTGTACTACCTTAAAAAATAGTATGAAGGCAGTTGAACTCTTTCCTGTGGCAGCTATTCTGGGTTGAGATAATCAGCAGTTACATCACTACTGTTTTCAATCAAGGGTGTAGAAGAACAGGAATGCTAAAAATCATTCTGGCTTGGTTTTGTTTAATATAAATGAGTTATTGATTGGTTTATTTGTAGATGGGTGCAATAGAAAATACAACTATGAAAAAGTTTCTTGCAGAGACTTAAATTGTATTTTCAGAAGTATGTTATCAGTATGTTTGTTGGTTTTTTTAAAATAAGAAAAAAAGTCAACTTCTCAGCATCTTGCACTGCTACAGTGTCCCGAGTAGAGATAACTTGTACACACTGAAAGCTTTCCAAGTCTGAGAAGAACCCTTGATTCTTTTTGAAACTTTACAGCTTGTATTTAAGAGCTAAGTTCTGAATGTTAATGTTCTAAGCAACCTGATCTAGTGGGAGGTGTCCCTGCCCATGGCAGGAGGGTTGGAACTAGATGATCTTTAAGGTTCCTTCCAACCCTGACAATTCTATGATTCTGTTTTATGTAAAAAAGTAGCTAGTGCAGCCTGTTGTTCAGGTGACTCTAAGAAGGGGAAAGGCAAAGCTATGCCTTGTGGCTTCCTGTTCTGAGATTTCATATGACTAAATCCAGTTTAGATGTGGTGGTTTTTCTAATTCTCTTTTTTTTTTAAGATAAGCTTTTTTAAAATGGGTTCAGAAAATCTTACCGAGCAATTGGAAGAATTTTTGACAAATATCGGCACAAGTGTGCAGAAGTAAGTTGGTTTTGTTGCATTTTGAACTATTATAAAAATTATTTTTCTGTTTCTACTTTTATTAATAAGTCATCTTTGTTAATAGTGCATGATTTGCCTCAGTGTTCGCAGGGAAATGGAATGTGAAGTAGAAAACATGCAACAAACTATAGAGGACTTGGAAGTAGCTAGTGACCCACTGTATTTGCCTGATCCTGATCCTACAAAATTTCCTGTTCATCGAAATCTAACACGGAAAGCTGGCTATCTCAATGCAAGAAAGTAAGACTAACTTGTTACTTAAAAAAATTGAAGATACTTAATTTGGGGAGAGGAAAGCTAAAAAATTACACAGTATGTTTCTGAAGTTAGCTATGCTGATTTTGCATACATAATTGGGTTACATAGGAGCTATTCTGTTTCTTTCCTTGGGCTGCACTTAATTTCATTGACACTGACACAGTGTCATTCAGATGCAAAGCATAGTTACCCTGATTTTAGTCTAATTATGCCTGAATTTTCACATCAAAACCAAAGTTTGAGAGTGTAATTTCACTGGACTGTATTTGGAAAACAACAAGATTGTAGCTATCAGGATTTTTCTGTAAGCATCTATTAAAGTTTTGGGATTCAAGTTACTAATAAAATATGACAAGCTTGAGATAACGTAAGGCCAAACATTCTCTGTTACCTGAAACACACTTCGAATGGCCACCTTAATTTCATGAGGCAGTCCCATATCCACTGGAAGGAGCTGTTGCTCTAGTTATTAAAGTCTAGCAGCTGATTTTTATAGTTATGAAAAATAAGTTGTAACATGCAGATTTTTTCCTGTAAATTATATAATAAGCTGCAAGGAAACTTTTGAAAAATATAGATTACTTTTACAACAACAGTTGTAACATCATGAGACATTAATTTCTGTAGTAGGACACAATTGTAGCAGTTAATACTGAAATGAGTATGTGAACAAAAAGGGCGGCTAAACTACAAGTGTTACTGATTTTTGGTTTCAAATGGTTTCTGTTATTCTGGGGAAAAAAATAATGAAAAAGCAAACCAAAAATATGAGCAAAATTTGGGAGATCTTAAGTGGTACAAAGTACTTGGAAAACAGGTATCTTACATGATTAAGCTAATTCTTAACACACAGTTCTTAAGAAAATAGTCTTAACATCTGTGAGGAGTTCAGAGGTCTTATCAATTACACTGATAAGGCATGTAACTTGACTAGGCATATTGTGTAAAGCAGTACTGTAAAAGGTGATTATCAAAACTGAAGTACTTATGCCTTTTTATTCTAAATTTTCAATAATTTAAAAAAACCTATTTTTTTCTTTGCCCAGCAATAGGTTTAGAATAAAAAAAATGCTGAAAAGATGGAAAGATACTAATTAAGCTGTAAAGCTAACCAAAAACATTAAATGGGGAAAGAAGTTAAAAGTGCCCAGATGATTTGTTCCAGGTGATTCACAGCTCCACTGAACTCCTAATCTACTAAGAACCTCTTTTTTTATTTTTTAGTAAGACAGGCCTGGTATCTTCCAGTTGGGAGAGACAGTTTTACTTCACTCAAGGTGGAAATCTGATGAGCCAGGCAAGAGGTGATGTAGCTGGGGGACTTGTCATGGATATAGATAATTGTTCTGTAATGGCTGTGGACTGTGAAGACAGACGGTACTGTTTTCAGATAACATCCTTTGATGGCAAAAAGTAAGTATTCTTAGATTAGTGTTACCTCTAAGTAGTACTAGACTTACTAATTTAGAAAAGAAACATGGTCTACCTTCGGCCAGATTATAGCTTAATAGATTTTGGGGCTATTTAGAAGAAAAATCTGGCATGTGTTTTTAATTTTATAATGTCAGGAGTTTTCTTTATGAGCTCTATAATGTAGCTGAGTGGTATTTCAGAATAAAATTGCCACAATCAGTTTACAATTGTGTATTCCTCCATTTTGCAAGTGCTTAAGTGTTACATGGACAAATGGAATTCTGTAACTTTTCAGTGGAAATGAAAACAGATTTCCCCCCCCCACTTCCAATTACGTTGACTGCACTCAGCACATACGCAATCTTCAGCCTTTCTTAATTTGTTGTGCAGTTTACAAACATGAAAATGGAGTTTCCTGTCAGAATGTATTTGTGGGGCATTTAAAATAGACAAAATTGTCTTTTCTATTCTCCCCTTTCAGGTCTTCAATCTTACAGGCAGAGAGTAAAAAAGATTATGAAGAGGTAAGCTTATAGGAGGGCGGTCACATGGAGTCCAGTGATTTTTCCATTGTGCAGAAGGAATACATTGATAACATTTGGAATGCTCATTTTATGTTCTCTAGGTGGTAAAGAGTGACCTTTAACTCATTCTATTCATAATGACAAGTGTCAGGAAGTCTGACAAAATACTATTGTATTCAAATCCTAGATAAAAAAAGTGCAGTTATGATTGCCACCGAGTACTTTTCTGTATTACAGAAGGAAAAAAGGCCACAGTAAAATAGCTAGCAGTAAAGGAATCTTGACAAATGCTGCTTCTCCTTCCTGTTCATGCTTTCCTAACTTCTTTCTACCTGCTTGTCAGGAATGGAAAATAAAGGAAGAAGGAAGTCTTAAGTTAGGACACAGATACAGGCAGTTGAGAAATGAGGAACTACTGTTTTGGGTTTTTTTTCCCCTGATAGGAAACATGTTTATACTTCACGAGCAAGTTGAATCAAGAAATATGAAATTATTTGCTTTTGGACTTGCTTTCAAAGTTGCTTGTGATCACTATTTCCAAACAGCTGCTAAGTCTGGTGATGCAGATTTACTTGCCCATGCAATAGTTGAATGCCAACCAAGAAATGTCAGTATTCAAATACTAGGTCAGCAAACTTATAGCAAATATTGGTGGGGAAAGGAAATGGTAAAAAACAAAACTAACCAACAAACACCCCCAACCAAAAAAGAAACAAACACAACCAGCAGTGATATTTTTTTCCCTACTTTTTTTTTAAGCTTTCTCTAGAGATAAATTTCTCTCTAGATTTTCGGCAGATAATAGCCTAACGTTATAGGCTAGTAGTCATCTAACAAAAAGTTCTAGTAATTAGAACCTTATGTTTTATTTGGACAGCTTTTTACAGCTTTCTGAAGTTTGCACAGATGGGCCAAACTGATAGATTCATTACATTCATAGGCTATGAACACAGTCAGATTTGTCCAGAAGCAAAGAAATAGACATAGTAGGTGATATAAAGTATTGGTTAATTGAAAAGGTCTATCTCTTTTTGCATTCTTACTCAATACAGGCTTTTCCATAAGGGGTGGGATGGGAAAGAAAATGTTTTAAAAGCCCTGTTGATTTAAAATATCTTTGGGCAAGCACCTGCATAAGGAAATTGAGAAAGTTACTTATAGCCTGCATTCAAATTTCTCTGCAATCTTTAATGCTATATTGGTCTAAAACTGACCTTTTATATTATTTCTAAGGTTTTTAGCTGGTCTGATGATGTTGTCTAATAGTCTAACTCTGAAATATTATCCCTTAGATGCCCCACCAGAGGAAGGGAGCTTGCAGTTAGCTTTTGCAGCTCCAATCTCTGATTTTTCTGGGCTGCAGCTGTTGTACCGTCTTTTAGAAACTCAGGTGACAACCCGAACAAGCAGCTGGGTGTCAGTGGAGCAGCACCAGTAGTATGCACATAACCCAGTTAGTTCTTTCCTTCAGAGAACAGTAGAAAAGCAAGGAGCAGATGGTTTTCCATAGCACAGGGAGAAAACAGATTCTAGCTTACAGATGCAAGAAATGTGCAAATTCCACAAAATACATATAGAATCTTTATAGTGTCTTGAGGAAACAATGTCATTTTTAGTCACAGAGTAACAGAATACAGATAATCCTTTTTTTTTAATTCCGTAACATTATAATTTAAGCTTGCTTTAGTGTGACTACATCTTTTCAAATAAGACCTGATGTTCTAAGGTGCAGTATGGAGATAGTAACAAATTTGATGACAAGCTGGGCATGCAGAATACTGGTTTAAAATTACAAAGAATGTGGAAAAAGTGCTGAATCTAGCCAACTCAGGTATTTAATCAAGTTCATGAAAAACCTATGAAAAGTTAATATTTTTCCCCCCCTCCTCTTTCTTTTACAGTGGATATGCACCATAAACAACATATCCAAACAGATTTATCTAAGTGAAAACCCTGAGGTAAATATTAAAATTTATAGTGTTTGTAATAAAGATATGCACAAAATTAAAGAGAACAACTGGCTCTAGTTGAATAGCATAGAACTGAGTCAAGTACTTGCTATGTGTCTAACCTTTTCATTGCATGAAAGCATACAGTCCTTTGTCCCTATGCTTCCACAGAGAAAGCTTTAAAAATGTGACTTCTATGTTTGGTATAACTTGGACATCTTCAAGATCTTGTATTCAGGTATTTTGTATATGCTACTTTGTTAGAAATTAATATGACAAATACTTGGATACATTTAATTTTTACTAGAGGGAACTGGTAGTCTTAGAAATATGAATCGTAGGAGCGTAGCAATTTTGTAGGAAAAACATTTTCAGTTTGTGAAAGAGTTACTTGCAAGAGTTAAAAAATACTTGTTTCAGGGAGAGGGTGGGTAAGCTATCATTTATATCATTTACACACATATGTACATGTAGCAAATTCATGTTGATATAAACTTACTTATTTTTACTTGCTAAATTAGGGGAACTGGCCCCACAAAATCTGATGTTTTATAACAGAGCATTTACCTAGATATCAAGTGTGTTGAAAGTGAAATTGTATTCCTTGGTGTCCCTGCTGAGGTCTGAAACAGGTTATCAGAAAGGAAACTTATCATATACCAGAGGTGAGAACTGCAGATACAGCAGTGAACAGGCAGCTTGGTGAATAACACAGGAAACAGTAATTCAACTACATAACAAAAGGCTCTTTTACATAACAAAAGGCTCTGGAAAATATTGGTCTACACTTACCCCATATGCAGGACTGAACTATAGCAGTTACTTCATCACCCAGCAGAGAAGGGGAGGAGAACCATGGGTCAAAATTAAAACAGATTTAATCAAACAGCAAAACTCTATTTAATATTAATATAAAGTAAATAAAGTTATATTTGGCCCAGTGAGCATATGGCAGTTACAGCAAACAGAAAAGCAGTCCTCAGGAGCAGAACAGTAAGCCAGCCTCTCCAGGGGTGGGAGGAGAAAATGAGAGGCAGTCTCAGGAAGAGCTTTTGTGCTCACTAAACTCCTCCCCTTTATCCTGAGCATGACTTTAATGGGATGGGACACACCTGTAGCCAGCCTGGCTAGTTCCAAACTGCTAATGGCCTGCAGACTGGCTCACCTAGGGTTCTGTCCCAGAGACACCAGGATGGGGTGTCATGCCAGTTTTTAGTTTAGGAACCAAACTTTGTAGAAAATAGAAGTACCAGGCTGACTGTCTAAGTTAACAGTAGAGAAACAAAAAAGTTCAGTGCAGAGCTCAGTTACCTGAAGCACATGTTCTGATGAATATAGAGCTGAGGTTGTGTTTAGTCCTGGCATACATGGGTGCAGCTCCCTTTACACCAGCAAAGGTGTGTGCATTTACACCTCAGTGTTAGTGCCGGCTCCTCGCTTCACAATGGCTTTATAGTCAGTCTCATTTTCTAAGTCATAGTCAAACAAAATGTTGCTTCTTCATTGTTTTGTCTCCTACTCCTTCTCTCTTGGAATTCTGCTATTGGCTTTATCCCATGAAGTGAAGCTATCTGCATTAAATACCGATGCTTAAGAATCTGTGACTTCAATAAAAGATTAAAATGGAATTATTCATCTGTAGATTGTTCATTATCTGCTGAAATAAGATTGTTAAGTAGTCTTTACTTGATAGTTTTTAATATCCCTGGTTTTTTTTCAGAAACATTTAAGTGCAGACTTTTGAATCTTCATGTTTTTTAGTTCATAATTGAGGACTGCATTTCTCAGATGAGATTTTTTTTTTTTCTTCCTGTCTACATTTGCTTATTTTGTCAGACTTCTCATTGAGACTTTTCTCTATTGCCGTCTTATATTAACATTCACAGTATTATAGAGTGGGTGCATTCATTTAAATTTAGAAGACAAGCAGCAGGAAATGAGTTGCAAGTTTAGAAGAAAATACTACAACTTTCAGTGAAAATGTAGGAATGTAAGATTCTCGTAAAGGGTTGAGTTTATAACTTCTGTCAATGGCATATAAATAAAATTAAAATCTTAAAGCTTATTTTGAGGCATATGTTTTCAGTTATTTTTTCCCATCTCTCCATTGCAGGAAATTGCTGCACGTGTAAATCAGTCAGCTCTGGAGGCTGTTACTCCATCTCCTTCCTTTCAGCAAAGGCATGAGAGCATGCGGCCTACTATGTAAGTTAATGAATTGTAGGTCATTTGAAGAACACATCTATAAAGAGAATCTCAGATGAAGTTCCAGGAACTAAAAAAAAAAAAACAACAACAAAACTTTCTATGTTCAGAACTAAATCTCTGATTGGCTAGAGGAGTATTTCTTGAACTCACCTTTTTAGCATCACTTAACACCCTTGTTACAAGTAATCCAGATTTCCAGCTGACTAGGCAGTTTGTTGGTTACATAGTTTGTCTGGTTTGTTGTGTGAATTCATGAGATTTCTCTTAATATGTTCAGCTTCTGGAAGCAGACCTCAGATTGTTTTAACATCAATATATAATCACATATGAAATATAAGAAAAATTGATGCAGTTATTAATGCAAGTAGTAACTTAAATTTGACTAGGAATGTAGACTCAATTTTTGTTTACTATACTCTGATCTTCACGTTTTTAGTTTTTGTTTCATTTTACATCCAAGTTTTCAAAAATTGTATTGGTCTCCCATGGTTTATGTTATTGCCAACCTACCTGAAACTAAGATACCTTCATTTTGATTTTTGTTTTATTTTAGACAATCTCGTCCTCCTGCAGCTCGTACTAGCAGCACAGGGTCACTGGGATCTGACTCAGCAGCTTTATCAGCACTTTCCTTGGATTCTCTTGTTGCCCCTGAAACTCCTATACAATTTGACATAATATCTCCAGTTAGTGAAGATCTACCTGGTCAAGCAAAATCTTCAGGGCAGTCAGGCAGGTAGGCAATGAAGAGAGAAGGAAAAAAATTCCTAAAGTTATTGTTAATAATTTACAAACAAATGAACAAGAAAACCATGTTTAGGCTGCAGCTCCAGAACACACATGGCCTTTGCCCTGACTCATGTCACAAAATTTGCAATGGCTTGCAAAGCAAAAAAAATTTTTAAATTGTTAAGCAGAGCTGTAGAAAAAATGACCTAATTAGATGCACTCAATTCAAGGTGTAGTTTTCTATTTAGCAGCAGCTTTTCTTGCTGTAGCACCTAATGCATTTATTTATTGATTTATTTTAATCTTTTGGTTTCACAAATTATTTTCCTTTCCTATTGCTTGCTCACCCAGCAGCTTGGGTTATTTCCTCTTGGAAACTCAAGAGAAATTTGGTAGCCCTGCCTCCAGGTGATGATGGCATACGATGACACTCTTCTTAACCTGAAAGGTGAGTGAAAATGATCTAGGCTTCTAGAGTAATCTCAAATACAGACAAGTTAAAACTGTCTAAAAGCTCTTCCCAAAACATAAAAACATTTTCTCCTACTTGTTTTTTTTTGTAAATTTCCCACTCAAAATAAGAATAAAAACCTGTAAATCTGTACTGCATTTCTGGAACTACATGTCCAGAATTCACATATTAAGAAAACATATTTGCAAATCCAGCTGCTCTTAACAAGAAAAATAAGCCAGAAAGCTGAAAACTAACTAACATGACTGTATTCACAATAATGTGTTGTATCTCCCTGCCCTATAGAAAAATATTTGAATATTCAGTTGCACGTCACAGATACATAGGATTTAAAAATATATATATTCAGGGGGTTTTTTTGGTTGGGTTTTTTTTTTTACTATTGTCTTTTTGTTGTTGTTTGGTGTAGTAGGATAATCAGTAGGCTAGCTAGATCATTGTGAATGTATTGATTTTAAAATAGACTTGAACTGTATTCCAGGAAGTGGAAAGGTTAATATTTAAGCTAAATTCATGTCATCAGTTACAATACAATTCTAGAAAATCTTATTTTTCATAGCATGAAATGATAGAGTTGTTTTCATTTTTTTCAGTTAATTATCATTATCAATAAAGAACTGCCGTGTTTGTACAGATAGGGCAACGTGCTACTTTAGAAGTATTAATAATTATTAAAAAAAACCCCCAAAACCAACAAATCAAAAATCAACAAACCAAAACAACTTCCCTTAGTTTCTGATACTGATGACATATATTTAAATTTTATTTTTGCCTTTAGAGGTATCCTGTGAGATTTTGAATTTACTGTTGCAGTCTAATCTGAAATGCCAAGAAGTCTGAGCCATAAAGATGCTAACAGAAAGAATTTCCCTGTAGTGTATTTACACTGGTCAACATTTAATGGGATGATTCTTGATTTGAGTCCATATTACATAAACGTTGTAGAAATGCCATCTTGACTTCTGAGTTCAACCCAGAACAGTTTTCTTACTTTTAACTAGACATCTCTTAATTAAAAGATTCCCCTGATAAAACTGGCAGTCAGCATGACATGTAACTGAACAAGAGATTAATTTTTTTTTCTTAATCCTGAAATTTGCTTTTAGAACACTTAACTATGGAGAGGTGACACCTTCATAACACCCCTACAATACCTAATATGAAGTTTACTGAAGCCTTGACAAGTTCTTCAGCTACCAGTTAGCCAAAGAGAAAGGGGTTTTTTCCTCTTTAAGAGTTTTAAATAAAATTTCCCCATTCCCTATACTCTCTTTAGCATTGCTTTACTGCTTTTTATAGACTTGGAAGCCTAGAGTATTTTCACTTTTCATTGTACCTGATAGCAGTTCTGTTTCTGAGAGTCGGGAATAGCCACATTTCTCTTGACCCTCTAGGAGTAAAACATCAGTGATGTTTCAGAAAGCTGCATTTGAAACAAAACCAGTGACTTCTCTTCAGTAATTCAACAACTGAAGACAGTGATGAGAAGTTTGGTGCTCCTACAGAGTACTGAAAGGACTAGCTTTTGGTTGTACTTCCTGAAGCTATTCTGTGAAATGTAATTCCCTAAACCCACCTTTTCAAAGGTTAACAGTGTTTTGGCTTAATTCAAATATAAAAAAATACCATGTGAACAAAACTCTCTATGGAAGTAATAGGACAATAATATCTGGTGTGTTTCCTATGATTTCAGCCCTTGAATATTGCAATTTATGTCTAACTCCTGATTGAATGGCTTGTCCTGATGATTAATCATACACTATTCCTCTGGACTACAAGTCTCTGAAATCATTACACATTCTTATTTGATGCAGCTTGACAGACAGTACTACAGTATGCATTAGTGGTTCTTGTAATCTGACTCCTGGTTTAATGTTTTCATTTTTAATAGACGCACAAATCCTTTTGGTGAATCTGGAGGCTCAAAATCTGAAACAGAAGGTAAAACAAATTCTATTTCAATGCAAAATAAAAATTAGAATTTGAAAATTATTTTTCTATTTTAATCTATAGCTTCTTTGCTTTAACACGTTTTAAAATGCTTAAATACATTAGCAATACATTAGACAAGTTGAGTTAAATCAGGCTATAGTCTGAAAATCTGTTTTAAAAATGATTCATTCATCTTTTGTGTTCATTAAACCAAATGAGAAGATGTGGAATTTGCTGGTTTGTAATTGTACCTCTAACTCATAAGTATGAGCAGTTTCTTTCCAAATTATTAGAAGCTTGGAGTTTTCCCAACTACAGTCCACCTTGGTTTTGAATGGAAAACCCAAAATGAAGTTCACTTTTTTCAATACTTTTCTTTGTCTTAGATTCAATTCTTCATCAGTTGTTTATTGTAAGATTTCTTGGCTCTATGGAGGTGAAGTCTGATGAAAGTCCAGATGTTGTTTATGAAACAATGCGTCAAATACTAGCAGCTCGTGCCATCCATAATGTTTTCAGGATGACAGAATCACATTTATTAGTCACTTGTGACTGTTTAAAGTAAGTTTGCTACCTGACTAATGCTGATATTTATTTATAGAATTATCTTATTTCACTTTGGTAAAATTTACTTTCTGGTTTGTTTTTAAAAACCAATTTTTAGGTTAATTGATCCACAGACACAAGTCACAAGATTACGAGTAAGTAACTTTACATTTTAAGATAAATACCCAATGCAATTATTTTACTCTAAAAATAATATTATTAGCTGTTAGCAAAAGTCACTGACAACATGAGATTTCCAGACAAATTTCCACTGAAATTCTCTAACGAATGCTTTAAAGATGGACAGAAACACACCAGCAAACCAGGTTTAAGGGGAGTAATTTCAACAGGTCTATTTGACCTAGGCCTTGGAAACTTCCCCTTCCCCTCAATAGGGTAAAACCGTAGGAAAATAGAATATTGTGTTTTAACAACATGTTTGATTATAAATGTTTATATTGTTAGTAAAGAGTTTAATGTTAAGGTTGGAGTCAGATTAGTTCCAAAGTCCAAAAGGATTTGCTTGGTATTCAGTTTTTGATGTTTAATGCATAGTTACATTGAGATTGTTGTATGTTTTCTGGTTTGGGGGCATAAGGGGGAGGTTCATACCATTTATAAAAAGATGCACTTGAAAGAAGTGGAATTCTTCTTAGGATATCGAGTCCAACTTCATTGTTCAGTAACAGCAGTCTTCATTTTTCAAAACCATTCCTTCTTCCCCCTCTTTTTCTTTGTGCACAATTTATTGTCTGACACTTAATTTCTTTGGTTGTATTCTAAAAACATTCATTTTTTGGGGGGACTGTACTATTTTCATTTCCATAAAAGGAAATCCTGAGCACGTGAAAATGTCTTCAGATTTTAAACAGCGCTTTTTTTCCTTTGTTTACCTCTGTGGCATTAAGTTCAAAACTGCCCCAAAGCTGTAAGCTTTTACAGGGGAGATAGTTCACCTTAGTGTGTGTCCAGTATTCTAAATGTGCATTAAGGTTAGGAAAAACTCATCAGTTTGTAACAGCTGTAGTAGGTGCTTTTAGAATTTAAAAACTTACCCTTTTGTAAGTCTTAAAAGGATACATCTGAAACTTGCATATACACCCTCTTTTAGGAATAAGAATGCAAAATAGTTTTATTCTAACAAAATAATGAGGATATGTGGTTTGTTCATTTTGGTTGGTTTTTGGGTGGGATTTTTTTGCTTCTGTAATTCAGGAGAGCTGAACTAATTGCAGTCAAGGTTTTTGAGAAGTGGTGCCATTACCTAGTACCAGATATTTAAGTCTTGGTCACAATTGTAACTTGTACAAAGAATGTCTCTCTAAAGAAAATAACAAAGGAGTGTGTTCACATTTGGAATGATGACTGAATCACATTGCAAATGTGACCCCCTTTTATTACATGAAGTGTGTTTTTTGAAGTTTTCATATCTTTTGAATAATTTAATCTTTGCCTTCTAATCTACTGTTTTGTAATTACGTGTTTGTCAGGTTGCAACTTCTGGTGTGGATGTGTAGTAATTAATGTGTGATATATCAAAACTTCATACAGAAGGTATTTGGAACAGGCTTTAATATTTCTGTATTTGATCCTTTTGGCAGTTTCCTTTGCCCAATGTAGTCTTGTACGCTACACACCAGGAGAATAAGCGCCTTTTTGGATTTGTGCTTAGAACTTCAGGAGGGAGATCTGAGAGCCACCAAACTTCCATCTGCTATATATTTGAATCAAATAATGAAGGGGAAAAGGTATCGGTGATGGTTATACTTGTATCAGTTTTGAACTTGACGTGGATTCCAAGACATTAGATCCATTCAAGCCATCTAAGGGATTTCTGTGGGAGCAGTTTTTATTATGTACTGAACCAGTTAAACCTGACAGTCTAATACCTGCAAGGGCTGTAATATGCTATTATATCTTATTTAGGAATCTGGCTTAATTTTAGAGGCATTTTTATTAGGAGTCTTTCTGATTATTTCCAATCTGTTTTGTGTTTAGATTTGTGACTCTGTTGGACTGGCAAAACAAATAGCTTTTCATGCAGAACTGGTAAGAATCTCTTTGGGCAAGGGATACTTGTGATTGGAAGGGAGAGAGTATATTTAACTCGTGTAATAGAATATATTCTGCAAGATGTTTATAGATGCAGTAATGCTACTGTGGTGTATTTTAAGGGATTTGTTTTCTAGAATTTAAACCCAATGTAAAAAGAGTGACCAGTGTCTACTGTGGAACAATATTGAAGACAAGGTTCAGTTTGCTACCTTTAACAAACATACCGGTCCTTTAAGAATGATCAAAACAGTGCTATAAATTGGTAGTGTGTCAAACATTTCAGGCTGTTGTTACTTACTTTATTTACATTTTTGCCCTTTAGGATCGAAAAGCATCAGAAAAGCAGAAAGAAATAGATAGAGTCAAAGAAAAACAACAAAAAGAACTGAGTAAACAAAAACAAATTGAAAAGGTACATTTCATCATTATTTCTTAAGTTATTTTTTTTCTACTTACTTTCTTTTGCAGTTTTGAACTCAAAGCTCCACTATCACAGTCTTTGGCACAAGTTCATAGAACATTATGGAGTTCAGTCGGTTACAAGAATTACTTCCTGTGTGGGTCATGTGCAGTCTTGTACAGCAGATTTTTAAAAAAGCTCTTCCAAGAAGATAAACCACAAAACTTCTTTATGGGGATAGTGAAGAGCTGTTCTTGAAGGCACACCTATCACAGGCCCAAAATAATTTTGTTTTCTGATGAGGGTTTAGTTACAGAGTGAGGACAGGGTTGCAGGGAGCAGGCTGTACATGAAGATACCTGTTCAGACCTGCTGTGTTTTATGGGTTATAGGTACAGATGTGTTAAGGGGTTAGCAGTTCTAATAACCAGCTACTGAAATTGCCAGTGGTTTGGTTTCCTATTCAATATTTTCATTCCCTCTGTACAGAAAGGTGCCCATTGCTAGTATTAAAATATACATTTAGACATGATGACACCCTGCTTCAACTTTAGATGGCTTTAAAGTTAATATTCTTTTTCTGATTTCCCACTCCCACCTTCTCAAATTAGGACTTAGAGGAGCAAAGCCGGTTGATAGCTGCTTCCAGCAGATCAAACCAGAGCAGTGGAGAAGGACAATTTGTAGTCCTTAGCAGCAGCCAGTCAGAAGACAGTGATTTAGGAGAAGACGGAAAGAAGAAGAGAGAATCTGAAGCCTGAGGTTGCCCACTTTATTAATATTGGAATCATGGATCTATCTGGTCAAATGGCACAAGTTCTACATGAAGTGAAATGTAGGTGGAGGGTCTGTTGTATTATATAAAAGACTACACAATATGTAGACCCTATTATGCCTTGATTTGTCTTTCTCAATTAAGTGATTTCCATTTTCATGTCAGTATAATTTCTTTTGTATGCCAGATAAGTGTGGCGATGCTACCACGTTTATTAAAAAATTGTTTTCTCAAGGCTCCTCTGCAGTATGGAAAAAGCTGTGGGGTTTCTTTACCCCACTTACCTCTCTGTGCAATTGCCTGCTCTTGAAGCAAAGCTTAAAATTCTCATTAGACTTCAGAAGTACAGTGAAATTTGTTCTGTACACGGCAGTATAGAGAACACCTTGCTGGAAACAAAAGTGGACATCCAAGTAAGACAGTGCTAAGCTTTACCCAACTTGTTGCACGTAACTGTTGTTAGGTGTAGAAAGAAAAATCCTTATTAACATCTGTGAGATGTGCAATAGTTCTAGCCAGAAAGATCTTAGTTTTCATTTTATGCTGCACTGTATAATAGCGTCTTGATTTTTTTTTTGGTGAATATAAAGCTGAGACTTCTTTTAACAGGAGAAAAAGCCCTGTCAGACCTAGATGAGAGTAGATGCTGCATAACAGCAGCACTTTGCCACATGAGGAATGTATAAAGCATTCCTTATCAAATGAAAAGAATAATGTATATATTCTTGTAGCACAAGTGCCATGTTCTTGTTGTTTTCCCCCAGTACATGCAATAAAAAGCTGTACACCTTTGAGTTTACTTTTATATAAAATATGCTTAGAGTTGCAGGAAGATCTTGAATTCCATAATTTGAAAAACATTCTAACTATGTAAATGCCTTGCCACTGGATACTACATTTACTGAAAATTAGTTGAGGCTCTAAGACTTTTTATGGAAATTGATTTTACAAACAGAATGTACTATGTCTGAAGCAAGAGCCTATGCTAATCCTATATCCTAGAGTCAACTCTGTAAAGCGTTTTTCAGAGCAGCATCTGTTTACACCTTGCAATTTGAACTCTGCGTTCCATACTCTATGTAATATTTATTTTGTATAGTACTAAATGTGCATTCACCTTTTGATCCAGAAGAGAAAACTTGTTTGAAGAGAAATATTTATTTTTGCACTAATTCCTATAAATTCTAAAATCCAGTGGAACAGAAGATATCTAATAGTGGCATGAAAATGACAGGAAATATATATAGAGAATATACTTATACACCAAGTTATGCTATAGCAGTTATGAGCATGTTACAGTTCATTGCAGGGCATTTCTGGTGTTCAGGAATGGAAGAAATTTCCAGAATACCTCCCCATCAGCTGGTGATGGCCCAGCCCTTCATAGCTGGAGTTACTTTATCAGTACTGAGCAAGTGGGGAATCTCAGGACCACCCTGAGAGATGTCTGTAGGTGCACAGAGGAATCAGTACCCTTAGCTCTCCTCACATGCTGGCCTAGCCCACTGGGCTAACAAAGCCAGGCTCCTTGTGACCTTTATGCTGGAAATACAGATTTCCATGCAGAAACTCACTGGGTCTGGCTCCTGTCACAAAGGAGGAAGGGGAGCAGCATCTGCCCTTGCCCTGCCTGGGCAGGGCGAACAGAATCTGCTGCACAGCGCTGCTACTGCAGCAGGAGCTAGAGCAGCGCTCAGAGCAGATGTTACTGGCACCACAGCTATGAAGGGCTTGAGCAGCCTCAGAAGGGGTCAGGAGGAGGCAGAGGGGGAGGCTGAGCAGCCTCCAGGTTCTCTTCCCAAGCTAGTTAGCAGCTCCTGTTCCAGTACACGTTTCACCCCCAGAGTAGCCAGTCACCTGCACAAATAGCTGCTTGTGATGTTGCACAGTCAGGCCAAGTGGCGTTGCCTTGTGGCCAAATTTGGCTAGCACACCATCACATGGACCACATAAATCTGAGGCTTTTTTCCTAAACAAGAATGTCATTTTATTTCGTGGATAGCCTTCTATTCTCAGTTCTTATTCTTAAGAAACTGGTTTTATTCTTGCTAACAAAAAAAGTGCAGAGAGGCAGCAAATCCATTTTTTTCCCCTTATTATACCTAAATCAAGGCTTAGAGGTAGTTGCAGGGCAGCAAGCTTGTATCTGCAAATTGTTCCAATTCACACTTCTTTCTCTTTCTTTGTGACTTCTTTTGTGTTTTTTCTTTGGTTGGTTGGTTTTTTGTGTGTGTGTGTGTTTTGGTTTTTTTTGTTGTTGTCATTTTTGTTTTGTTGATTTTTGTTGTTTGTGTGTTTTTGTTTTTACTTACTAGTATTTCTGTTTTCTGTCAGTATGCCAGCATAGCTCATGGTTACTGTGTTTTACTGTATCCTCCTCAAATACCCACTGATGATTAAGTAGTTTTGAAACAGCACAGGAAGAACATGAAATCAGTTGTCTCAAGTTTCTCGAACCTAGTCCCCCAGCCTGTCAGAGAAGGACTGATTGTGTTAACCAATTTAGCTACAGTTGCCCCAGCTCCATATGGAAGACTTAAGAGATTGGCAATCTCATCAAATAGCATTTCTGATGTGTAGCCTGTTTTGCATTAGCCTTATGGAAAAAATGTCAGAAAATAGAATTACTCTTATTTTTTTTTCTTGAAACCTACCCTTACTGTTTTAGACATAGGTCTGCAAAGATGAGGAAGAAAGTGGGAGAATAAAGTTGGCATATGAATTTACTGTCAGGTGGGATTTTTCAGATTTAGCAATCTCCAACTGGAATTATTGCATTTGCTTTTCAGGATTTCCAGCTATGCCATTAAATGTAGTTTTCTAAAACAGCATAGGAGTGAAGTGCATCTCATTTGTGTTGGATGTTTCTCATCTTAACCAGTAAAAAAGGGGAAGTGACTGAAGAGAATGGTTAAAGAAAACAGATTGATATGCATGAACAAATTGAGGCAGGGTTTTTTGCTTATTTAGGAGTTTCACTGGTGTAAAATAAGCAAAAAGATATAAAAGCATCTGGGAGAGTGGTGAAAGCTGCAAGAGCAAATGGCAGGTCAGAAGAAGAGAGGAAGTTGAATGGGAATGGTGCAGTGAGTTAGCAGTGGCATGAGAATTACTGAGTTTTGCTTAAGGGGAGGAGCGCATGGCTCTCTAATTAGAATTACCTTAAGGCAAAAAATATCTGCTGAGGATTTATCCCTGCCCTCCTCCCCAGATTAAAAAACTTCTTGGTACTATTTTTCCTGTGGGGTTTAGAACTACTTAATTGGAAAGCATTTTTGTTAATTAAAAAAAAAAAAAAAAAAAAAATAGAGTTTTCCCAGAGAGTATAAAATAATGCTTCATGTTCTGGGGACTATTGTGGCATGATTTCACCACCTGAGCATTTTATTATTGCAAGTAAATTACTGGTTGATTTCCTCCCTTGTAGTTTATTTCTCCTGATGAATATTTCCTACTGCCTTTTACTTGCAGCCTTGTCTTTCAAGCACTTCCAGTTGAAGCTGTAGTTTGCTCCATGTGCATCTGCTATTATTTCAGACACTCCTAAACATATTCTTTAAAGGGACTTTACATAGTTACTGAATCAGGAGTGTTGTTTAGTCATGATTTTTTTTATGCTGCTTATTGCAGCCTCATAGTTCTGCAATGTTTTTCCTTTAAGTAAGGGATATTAAGTTTGTTACACTATGTAGATTTACACACTGCAGACCAAGCAAGTCTTCTTGTCAGCTGTTTAAAGCTACATACATTCTTTATGTGTGTAATGGCACGACTATCAACATATATGAAGCGTGCTCGGGGGTATGTATTTTATTGCAATACCTAGCACTCCTCCATGGCCACTGATAGATTTCCTCAAGTTTAAATCAGAGGACACCTTAAGCATCATATACCACTTAGCCATATATAACTGGTTACAAGCGGGTACTGTAAACTATTTGAATTTGATAGTCTACTACTTCCTTAATCTGCGCAGGTTTGAAATTGTATCAAGACAATTTACTATCTAACAGTAAAGTAACATTTAAGAGTTAAGGAACACTACCCCACTACAGTGCTGTCAGATTTCATTTTTATATGGATGTAAACCTGGAGCTGAAAATCCTGAAACAGATGAAGCTATTTATGAAGATAGAATTTATGTACATTGATATAAAGAAACAAATTTGATTCTGCATATATTTAAGGTAAATTCTGATTAATTAGCTGCACAGAATTTAGGAGAAGCCAATGGAAAAAACTATGTCACAATATCATCTCTAGTTATTTTAGAAATAATTAACATAGAGAAAGAAAACCTGCCTCTGCTTAGTAGTGATGTTGTCTAACAGCAAGAGCTGATTTTATAATCTTTCTGTTGCTCTGTTTTACAAAATTTCTTGCAAGTCAGTTAGTCTCCAAGACTTCTTCTTAACCAAGGAGTAAGTTGTTTCCCACCCCATTCCTGCCACAGTGGTATCTGAGTTGTCCTGACAGGAACAAGTCAGTGTGTCATTGTGAATGCACTTGTATTCCTAATCGTGTTTATATTGCAAGCCAAGGATTTTGTACAATCTTTCAGGTCATTTTTATGATAGAGTGGAGTGGTCAAAATCTTACAATGATGTTCTGGATTGGTTCTGTTCTAGTGATGTGTGATTTTTGCAGTGTTTGAGACTGACTTGCACATTTTCCCTGGGTAGCTGTATTAAAAACCTCCAATGGCATACTTAAGTCAACTTTGATTGTTGTGTCTTAATCTTGGAAACATGGATAGTAGACATGTTATGCCAGGGCTTCAGTGAGCATTTTGTAGATTAAATAAAAGCCTAACTACAGTAACTTTCTGGGAAGGATTTGTACTGACACAAAAACTGCCTGCATTTTTTCATAATAACTGACTTCCAGGAAGTACCATTATTGGTGACAGGATGCATTCCCTTTACAAACAAGGTTTTTACATGCCATGAGATGCATGTCAGTGCATCTCAAGTCTCTTAACTGTAATCATATTAGCCAGATAACCTCAGAGAAAGTTACTGTACTTGGGAATGCTATAACATATTTCTGTAACAATCAAAGAAAGAACATTAGAAGAAGAAAATCCTTACTGCTGCAGCTCGCTGTTTAGTGCTCATGTTGTTGTAGTCAAAGGACAACACATAGCGCACTGCGAGCTGTGGTTAAGGCAGTGGTCAGAATTCACATGTACAGAGGCTATACCAGCACAACCATTAATATGGGTACTGATACATATCTTCACAGGCTTCACTAGTTTAACACCATGTAAAAAGCAATGGGTCATAACTACATAATGATTAAATTTGTATTTTATAAGGTTTGTAGATTTTTCTGGGGAAAAACAGACTTTTGAATTATATAACTCTTGTGACAAAGATGCATGTATAACTAGAAAAAATAAATAAATCTATGCTTACTTGATAATGAAGGAATAAATACTACTAATGCCAAGTGTGTTGATGAACTTTTTTCTTTAAAAATATAGACTGACATCTGCTGTACTGCTAGAAAAGAACAGGCATGCTGTGGGGCTCTGTGGAGTATGCAAGACTTCCTAAGACAGCTGTGACTGCTGACAGATAATGCTCCAAAAACTTAGGCTCCAGCTATCAGAAGAGAAATGACAAAAACTGCAAGCATGGGTTTCAACAGCACTGTAAAAAACCTCTTTCTAGAGAGAGTAATCAAAACACATAATGGATCAGGCATAGAAATACCCAAGAATGAGATGCAGAACTAACACATCTTTCAGAAAGAGGGCTGCCGTGTTGAAAGATAGGTATTTCATACTAACTGCTGTGATAAGCAGAGGTTTCTATAGCTGTTAATCCCATTTCACTGCTTAGAGCGTGAGATCGCTTAATCGGGTGAAAAAAAGAAATCTATTTAAGCTGCTCTTCGGAACGTCACTGTAGGACTTCACAAATAAAAAAGACCTCTTGTCAAGAAAAAGGGAAGTAAAAGAGAAAAAAGTAGTATGTCACTCCCTTTCTGGTTTTGGTTCAATCCCTGTTCTTTAACTAAACCCTGAGTTTAGCCCTGCTGTGGGGATAGTGTTATCTGTTACGACAGGCTCTAACTAACCCAAGGTTTTTTTTTCTAACCCAAGGTTTGCAGTCCATTTTACAGTTCCTTAACTTTTCACACTAAACATTTAAAATGCTACTGCCATAACTTTCAGATAGTTTATATGCCAGTAGATATGTAGAATGGGATCACCGATACTTACATTTTGGGGTTCTCCCCACTTCCTTCAAGGGTTGAGGGGGAAATGCTGGTATTCCTTAATATACATAGGAGATAAAATCCCAAAAGAAATAAGTATCTGCACACGACAGTCTTATCCATGTCAACATTCCTTTCAAGATACGGCACTAGTAATTATGTACAGTCGAGGTTGTAGGTTCCTGTGAAGTCTTCCTGTCCATAAAGATCATATTCCTTGTATACTATGTAGTCTTTCAAGCAGTTAGGCAGGGGAAGGAAGGTCATGAAGACAGGACAACGGAGACGTAACCGGCCCATGCATTCCCGTATTTTCAGACGGCAAAGATGCTTCAGAGAGCGAGGATTTCCTAGAAACGCGAAGGTGAGATTGATATTGGTAAGTCACTTATTATTTTTTTTTCCATTTATTTAGTCAATATTCTGCTACCTTTCAAAAGCTTTGTTCATGATTTTGCTGCATATTCATTCTGTGAATAGACAGATAACATGAATGTGGCTGTCCCTGGACAACCAGACACGGCAGGATCTAGCCTTTTTATCCCAGCCCATACATCTCTCAGTTATAATAACTGACAGATAAATCAACACATTTTGTTTCTGTTTAATTGGCTAAATACAGATGAATACAAGTTTAAGTAATAAAGCTAGGGGAATGTACTTTCAACCCCAAATAACTGGTGCCAGTATTCTGTCAACCTGAAGAAACTACTAAAAGTAGAATTTTAAGTCACTACTTCTTAATCTACATATAAATAATTAAAAAAGACACAATTCACTCAAAATTAGTGATTTATTATATTTGTTTCATTCACTTTTGGCAGGGGAAAAGCTTTTCTCCCCTTGAGGATTCTTTCATCTGCATTGTAATTAAAATTCCCAAGTGCTCTACATAAATTGTTCAGTTACTGTCATCCAGACTTGCAAGAACAGAATTAGTTTAAATCCTACGCAGACTTGATTTTTAAAATGTCTCTTACTGTCAAAACAATTTGCTTAACAAGGGTCACGAAAAGCACCATTCTGAGGTAAAGAAAATTACAACTACCAATGTAAAGGGCCCCAGCCCCAAAAGGGCTTGTTTGTCATTTCAGATGTAAAGAATAGATACTTACTTAAAATAAAATTGATGTCCGGCCAGAGTTCCTGTTCTTTGAGAACTGCTTCTAGCTTCCCACAGATATTAACGTGATCAACATAATCTAACATTACTCGCACTACTTTGCCAGACAGATGCTTCAACCATGACAAGGTTATCACTTCACAGAACTGATAGAAACAAAATGTTTAATAGGATAATATTCAATATTATTGGTAAACAACTTTCACCTCTGCAGGACAAGAGCAATTAAATAACTTGAGCAGAACACCAGGAAGGAGTGCTCTGGGCTTTAGAGGATGTCACAGCTTGCATTAAGCCTTACTAGTAGAACAGGAAGATCTGAGATTTTGTAGTAGAGCCAAAAATTAATTTAAGCAGCTGTATATTTGGTAACTAAGTGCTTAAATAGAAGTGCTGCCACTCCCTAAGTGGAATTTTGACTTTTTGTCCCTGCATGCTGAACAAGGGGACCCAGCAGCCCAGTGCATGCCATACCCCCTTATCTTCAGGTTAAAGAAGGGTTTATTACATTCAAGTGGACTTCACAAATTGCAAAACAATGATGCTGATGGATGTCTCTAGAAACCTTTTTGGATTGGTCCAGGATTGTTAACTTCTGCTCGGTGCTTATCATGCCAGGTCCAGGGAGTCTTTCCAACAGCCTTCCAGTGTTAGTGTTGGGATTCAAGACAACCCAGCCAGCCATCCCTGGTTTCACAGCACGGGCAAGATTGCCCTGGAGAGCCAATTTGGTACTGATAATTAATTAGCATATCATTAGTGATATTTTCACAATTTAAAAATGTTGTTTATGGTCATTTGCTGTCATGAACCAAGCCATGTGGCATATTTATTTAATATATATTTATTTTTAAAGTCTTGTGTACTCCTATCTTTATGTGTAAACAGTCTTCAGTTTCAAAACTTCCTTTTCTGACAATGCATTATGTACATTTGCATTTAGTTTTAGGTGGGATACTGGTAGTAAAACAACATATGATGCTGATACACTTACCATTGTATCACTGATAACAGTAGAAGTCCATCCGTCAGTCACATACTGGGAATGCGAACTGTTTCCCTGAGGGCAATCAAAGCAGCGGTGCACATCATACCCATAGTTCATCAGCATTCTTAGCATGACTTCATCTTTCAGCGCATACTGTAGAGCTGATGGAAAATGTGTTGTGTTCACTCTGCAGAAGTAATTGACGTTAGCCCCATGTCGGAGCAGTAACTTCATTAACTCATAGTTGCCCATTCTCAAGGCTATTTGGAGACAGTTGATGGGATCTTGGTTTGTCAGAGCTCCAGCATTCAACAGCAACTGTGTTGAACAGATATCCCCATTGGAAACAGCAAAGTACAAGGCTGATTTCCGGTGGTCATCGTAGCCTTTGCGAACTCTCTGATCCAGCATAAAATTGGCATCAAACCCAGATTTGAGGAGAAACTCAAGGCACTGAGGATGTGCTCCTGCTGCTGCTGAGTGAACTGGACTTATCCCACTTTCTTTAATGGCATCAAAATTAGTAACTGGAACTAATTTTTTTAGGGCTCTGAAGAATTAAAAAAAGAAGGAGCTCAGAATCTTAAAACATACTGGTTCATGTAGCTCAATCTTTGAATTTCTCTCTGCTGCTAGGCTTCAGAATTCATCATGAATGTATACAATTGTCTTAATCTACCAAATCAGTACCCTGGCATGCTATACCTCTTCATTGACTTTAAATGCAATCAATTCAATTGGATATTGACATTACACCTATTACATATAAAATACTATTCTATTGTACTATTACTCCTGAAAAACCCCATCCCTTGCAAAAGGAATGATTCCTTCTCAACAGAAGCCTCTTCTGAATGTTGAGAGCACAGTGTTATTGCTTAACCTATAGCAATTAGGGAATTAATAAAATACAACATATTATAACATTAATACATATAATACCTAATTCAGTATATACATTTAAGTTTAAATATAATTAATATATAAAATATTAACATACAAATTAAGAATCCTCAGATTCTTAACCACAATGCAACATTTCTAGTACTGAAGACTTCTCACTCACTGGGATTTTAGCAAAAAATATCTTCCAGTAACTTTCCTGTCTTTAAAACAGGGATAGCTCTTATCCCCTAAGTGTATTTATTTAGTACATTTACCTTCCTGTGATGAGGTGGAGACGAGGCACACCCAAAGCAAGGATGTTCCAAGACCCTCAAACATCAGAGTGAACAGTGTTATTTCTCACTTGTCACAAATAGTACTCTAAGAATTGGTATGTTCATCCTAGAATAATGAAGATTTTATCCTGATGGTCTCTTATATTCAGACATAGAAAACTCGTATTTACACGGTCAAAAATAATTCCTTCCACAAAAGAACAGATTTGCTGCCTGCTTTAAGTAAGGCAGAACTAGCAAAATTAGTATTTCTGGTATCACCATTACTTGATTATTTAGTATATTAACTCACAGGAAGTGTCCTCTATAAGCAGCTCTGTGGATTGGCAAATGACCTGAGTGCTTTGGTACATTGGCATCAGCCCCATATTCTAGTAAGAGACTCAGAGAATCTGGGTTTCCTCCTCCTGCAGCTTCAAACAATACAGAAGCACAATCCATTGCCTGTGAAAGAACATCTGCACCTGGAAAGGAGCATCAAGGATTTTCACATTAGTCACTGTAAACAGCCATCAGTAATGAATATCTCCAGCCCTTCAGTCACATGGTATATTTGAATTCTGTTATTCACCAAATAAAACCACTACGAGCTTAAAACTTCATGTTGAATCCCTGATTTCAGATATGGATTTGTAATAACAAGATGATCGAAACTGCTTTGAACACAGTTACACGGTACAACTCGTTGCTAGAACAGGGTAAGCAAGGGCTTTGGTTCTTATTCAAACAATTCTTTTTTTTGGTACATACAATGCATTTCAATTCTTCTACTTCACAAAGGCCAGACAGATATAACTGTAAATATGAGAGAACCCAGCATCAAAACAGTTCATACAATCCAGTTCCAGTGCTGCTGAGCTATCACATAAAATTTCCCACTATAAACATCTTGTCAGGCCTTCCCTAAAGCAACCTGTCTATATGAGTAAACAGCACTGCATTTAAAAACAACTACAACTACTCACTAAAATATTAATATATTATTCGAATATTATGAAAATGTCATCTGTAACAGGCCTTTAATTAACTATCACAACACTCCTCTTGGTGCAGATAGCATTTAATTTTCTTTAGTAAGGGAAGTTACATCTGCTGCTACTTCTGAAGGTGTATCATACAACAACCAGTTTTAATCCAACCACAGAACTTTCAGAAGACTAGTAACAATGTGTGTAAGTGGGCTAACTACTTTCAAGGGAATATATATACATACACATCTTATAACATGAAATTTAGATACTAGCAGCTCTTCATCTGGACCTTAACTCACATGATTTGAGAGTCAAATTCTTCAAATAAATTAAAACACTGTCTAAAACCACAAAGTATCTCCTGCAAGAGTACTTGCCATTTTGCAAAGGACTCACTGATTACTACTACAGCTCGCTACAAGCTCACTACTACTACAGCTCGCTACAAGTAAGCAATCCCTCAAAATACATTATCCTCAGTAACATGGTAATGTTCAGTAATGCAAGGCTTTACTGGATAATGAGCTAAGAACAGCATTTTCTGCATTTAGGAATAACTTTCTCTATAGGGAAGAGGATTCACTTTGTCCCACTGGGCCTTAAATATTTCAGTACTAGCAAACATGGTTTACAATTTCTACTCACTTGAAGAACATCACCACTGAACCTACATGTTACTAAATCAACCTACTGAGTTGTAAAAGAGAACTGCAGAATAGCTGAGGTTAGGAAGGACCTCTGGAGATCACCCAGTCCAATCCTGTGCTCAAGAAGGGTCAGCTATAGCAGGTTGCCCAGGACAGTGTCTAGTCAGGTTTTTAGTATCTCCAAGGATGGAGCCTCCATAACTTCTCTGAGCGACCTGTTCCAATGATCAATTGCCCTCACATAAAAAGGTTCCTATGTTCAGATTTTGCTAGGTTTCAGTTGGTGCCCATTGCCTCTTGTCCTGTCATTGGGAAGGATCTGAGCTGAGAAGAATCTGGCCCTGTTGTCTTTACATCATCTCATCAGATACTTAGAACACTGGCAAGATAGACCCTAGTCCCAAGCCTTTTCTTCCTATAACATTCCATGTGTTAAAGTCTCACCTTTTTGCAATAAGAGCTCCATGATTTCTGTATGTCCAGCCTGTGCAGCCAGTGCTAGAGGTGTGAGTCCATATCCACTGCGAGGGTCAGGATCTGCTCCAGAATGAAGGAGAAGCTTCACCAGATCCTTCCTGCCTATTCTGGCTGCCTCGTGTAAAGCTGTCCTCTTGTGGACACACTGCAAATTCACTTTTGCACCATAATTTATCAACAAGGAGGCTATCTCATATGAATCATGTTTAATTGCTGTAAGACAATAAGGGAAGTATCAGCCAGAATGTTTTTCAACACAATCCTGTGCACTACAGATTCTGTTATGTGTCAGCCTAGAGAAGCTCGAGCTGTTCCTGGCAGTGCTATTTATACACTGAGGAATGTCACACTACATTAAAAGGTTTACTTTATCAACAAGTCTGTTCTTTGTTTCAAGGATAACATTAACTATACGTTAACTAAAATTACTTTGAGTAATTTTATGGTAATTTATTTTTCTCTCTAATCCACAGTCGTGTTTGGTAATGCAACTTTCCTTGCCACTAGATGGAGATCATATACAGGGACCTGGTGCAGTCAGGAGCTGACTTGCTCAGAGAGCTCGATTTAATCTTCCTAAACAGCTACCGTACTACGAAACAGTTGAAAATGTCCGTGTCGTGTGCCTTCTTAGCTTAATAAGCCTGATCGGTTAAGTCAGTAAGGATCTTAAAAGCGTAATTTGCATTGGCTCCAGCGGACGGATTGAAAAGGCAACACTGTTCCCTCCATCTTTGATCTTCCAGGCTGTGTGGGGTAGAACAGTGAGTGCACTTCACTCAGACAGAGCAAGTAGATAAGCGTCATGTGCCACAGCTTCTTGAAATACCACTGACAGCATACTATAACCTGTGATGTGCCATTAGCTGTAACCTGCATGGCTGCTTTATAAATAGATTTATGGGATAAATCCCATACATTCCCTTCTTGGGGGGTGGTGAATTTGCATATAGTGCACTATACATGTTTTATGAGCAGGTAGCCCTAACTAGAAGCTTTAGTAATTTCACAAGAATGGGATGGGGTCCTACAGATGGTTGGTAGGCTTTTTCCTCTTCCTTTAACAATAGTATTGGAAAAAACCACTCTTCCAGTATGGAAAAACTTACAGGTTTGTCCAAGAAACTTTCAGTGCTCTTTTAGAACTCAGATAATGAGAACATGCCTTTGGTTTGGGTTTTTTTTGTTTGTCTGGGATTTTTTTAGCTAGGATTCGATAAGAAAAATAGCATCAAAGAATAATAGCATCATTGCCCAAATTAAGGAAAGCAAATGAAATGAACATAGAACATTTTGGAAAAATATCTTGGCAAAATATGATTCTTTACAAATCCAGAATTGCAGTTCTTGTTCATGATGAAATTAAAATGGCATTCACAGTAAGAGTGATACTAGCATATGGGACCTTCTTCATTTGGAAAAATTCAAAGGGAAGTGAACTGAAAATTGAGGCCTGGCTAGCTTCCTCACTTGTCATACTTGGATTAATTCCAGAAATGTCTGAATAGGCACATTCACTGGTTTATGTTCTATGTTATGAAGATACATCAGGCTGGTTTGCTGTTAATTTCTGAAAATTAAAACCAATTACCATGTGATTTTTGAGAAAGATAAGCTGATGCAACAAAAGAGATACCAAGCAGATGAAGACTTACGGAGAAAGTTATTTGATTATTTGAGGAAAAAGATATATGTTCAGCCTGAACCTCAAATGCTTTCCAACTGAGAGATGGAAAATGGTAGGCATCTGGAGCTTCCCTGCACTAAGGGAAGAATTTTAGTTTCCTGTAATTCTGTTTCCCATACTTCAGTAGACTAATAAGGATTATACTTAAATTAATAAATAATGCTAAGAACTTTGTGGTGACAGTCCCTCACTTGGATGTGTCAGCCCATTTAAGGCCTTGATAGAGTCTAAGAAAAACATACAGGGACAGACACATTCAATACTTCAATGCTCCTTATAATAAAGTATTAGATATTGACTTGAAGTCAAAAATGTCAAATTGAAACCTAAAATGTATAACTATAATCCCACCCTATTTCCTCACCTCTCCACCCCTAAATAAGGTACTCACCTATAATTAAAGGAGAATCTCCCTCTTCATTCTTAACATTGGGATTGCAGCCATTCAGCAGGAGAATGAGAACATTGTCCACAAAGCATTTTCTTACTGCCACCAAGAGAGGTGTTTCCCCTTTTAGAGTGGCCTGCTCCCGCATAATGGCACAGGAGGCTGAAATACAGAAGACCAGAACACACTTGAAACTTCATCAAACCCAACTTTGTCAAACTTTTTGGTGGAAACTCTGAAGGACTCTGTACCTTTCAAAGTTATTTCAAGGACATTCTTATTTAGCTGTGCTGCAGCTTCATGCAGAGGAAGCCAGCCTTGCTGATCTGCTTCTTCAAAAGCAGAACTGTGACTCACCAACTTCATGAGAGCCTCTTCTTGGCCTGTGATATTTTAAAGACAAGCACATACCCCATTACTCATCATAGAACAAAACTCAGGCAACTAATATATTTAGTGTAATTTTTCCCATCAGTGTATCTAGAATAAACAACCTGCTTTGTCAAAGCAATTTTTTTCTCAGAGGATAGTTTACTTGAATGGAATAGTCAATGACTGACACCGACTCAAAAATCACTTTGAATTATACATTGAAAATAAACCTTATTTATAATAGTAATGTTATAATACTAAAATATTTCAAATATAATCCTCTCAGGAGCAATAGTACATGAAAGTTTAATGTATAAACAGGCGTCCTAGTGAAACTATAGGAAAAATATTTAGGTTGGCAAAAGTAAAAAGAAGCTGATTTAACAGGGATGAAACCTATCTCATTATTCCTGCTTTCACTAAAAATCTTTAATCAACATAAGTCATTATGTTTTCAATTCTGTATCTCATCAAGAAACAGTAAAACATTCTTTTCTGGAAAGCCTTTTTAAGTAGAAGTCTGGTTTCTGCTCTTTTTATCACATCATTCCTGGGATAAGGCAGTCTGCCCTTCTCTTAGTTATAGCTATGGGGTGAGGGGACAGACTGCTCTCAGTCTCTGCTGATAAGTTCTCCTACATATGCAAAAATTATATATTCATAAAGCCAGACAGCAAGTGTAAGTAGAGTTTAGATACATTCTCCATTGCGTATGGAACATTTATAGCATTTGATTTTCCAGAAAAAACTTGGTTTCCTGATTCCTATTTTACTAAATGTCTCTATTGCTACTCTGGTGTAATGACTGGACTGAAGATTTCCAACTACCAGACAAGTGTCCAAACAACTGTGCTACTTATGCTCATTGTTTAGTTATATCTGACTCAGCATATGAAGAGATTATACCACAACAAGTAGAAGTTTCAGAGGACCAGAGTAAGGACATCTCATACTGAAAGACACTAACGTTTGGCAGTTAAGGAACAATTCTGGAGCACTCTTCAGGTAGAGAAAGGATTTTAATCTGGGTGTCACGAAATGGCAAATGCTTTTATGAAGCATTAATTAACTAGAGGCCTTGCCATCCTTTTGCTTATTTTACAAAAAAGGCTTGGCATTTTCCCCCAGTTTCAAGAGATGAAACACTGGAATCTCTGAGAGGAGTGACAGATGAACTCATCCCATTACAATGTTCCTGTCTAATAAGTTAGCTTTTGGGTGTCCCATTTTCAGTTGCCTTACTCCTCCCAAGACTATATAAACTGCACTTAAATTGTGTGATCAAACAACTAAAATGGAGGCATTGCTCAACAATGCAATACCCAAGTGATTCCTAGAGGTATAGGCTTAGTGTGGTGTATTTGTACTTAACTGTCCGAATTGCTGCAATTATCATGTCATGTTCTTTACTTGCAGTATACTGGAAACTGCATAAACAGAACACAAAGTCAGAAGTGAAAATCAATGCGAAGTCCAAGATATAATTACACTTTAATTGAAATACTCTATTTTTGTCAAAGTTTAACACATTGAAACACTTTTCTGTTGGTCTTGCCCTGCCACTATAAATACTGGATTTTTCCCATAAAGGCCATCAATTAAATACTAAAATGAGGAAAAGCTACCACACCAATCTATTTTTACATCACATACTTTTCTTCTTCATCAAGTCTTGTACTCATTCAGATATTGATGTAAAACATTATCTGAAAGTTTCATATATTCCATATTTTCAAGAAAATGGATATACTTTTTTAGGGAGAACTTGGAACATGTGATCTACCAGTGGTTTCCAGTATCCCTGAGACAAAGTCAGAGCAATACAACATACAGAGTCACAAAGGAAAATAAGGTTACTACATGCTTATAATAGCACCAAGAAAATATCCAAACCAGAATGAATAACTTGTTACCTTTCAAACTCTGTTGTACTGACACTTGTTTCAATTTTATGCCTATCTTGTAAGCTTTCCTGAATGGCTCGTTGGGTAGGGATTTCATCAGCAGAATCACCATCGAACAAGTACGTAGAATTATACATGGCAAATCAGCATCACCTGGATCACTTTTTGTAGGGAAACACTGTTTTCTAACTGGAAGCAGATGTTAAATCTTCAGGTTAAAACTGGAGTAATAAAAACAGCAATGGCTGGTTAAGTATCAACAGAAATGAAACATAGTTGAAAATGAATGAATCAGAGTTTCTCCATCTCAAGCTCCAGATTTCTCCTAATTATTTACTGTAATAAAGAAGCCTTTACGAATAAAGTTATTCTATTCCAATAGCACGTGCTAGCTTTTATCTCTGTTCCACAGACTGAACATACAGAATAGCTACTTGTTCTGGCATTACTTATTAGAAAGTAATAAAAATAAGCAAAACTTGTTTTTTTTCAGATAAATAGTCATTACTTCTTAAGTCTTTTAGACAACCAAATATCATCACAATTGTGCTCTGATGTTTCCTTCATAGAAAGAAGATGTGCAATAAGACTCAGGATATGTTTTTCAGTTTGTTCATGAAGGGCCTGGAGGTGAAGGGCAAGTGAAGGACATGGAATTTTTTAATAATAGCTTTTGTTCAAACTGTTCCAGGAAAGATATCTTTAGTTCCATGTCTTGTAGTAAGGAAAGTATTGCAGATTTGTGCTGTTACATGCATCAGCCTCCAAATGAAACATCAAACTCCACACTTGAGAAAAGACCAACTTTACCACCTTATATACATAATCTACAGAAAATTAGAACAGATAAACTTACAATACTGCATTCTTCATCAATGCATGCCATTTCTAACACTTCTAAGTGATATATATAAAATACTGCAATAATATATATTCAAATACAGGCAGAAATAAAACACACTGGTGTAACCACAATGGAATTGTTAAAAATAAAATAAAATCACTTAAGAATAGCAGTAGTTTAAAAATAAGTTTTCCAAACTGAAAGAATTCATTAAAAAATATATTTAGCCAATTAAGATTGTAACACAAAGGAGCACAGAAATAGATCCCATTGATACTGTTAAGTCTAAATGTTAAAATTTAAGAAGAAATCATAAACATTTATTAAGTTCAGTCATTAAGTAGTATAATGTGTGTAGGTGTACACTGTTCAATGCATAAGCAGTCACACTGTTTGTTTGTATATTCAGATACACACTATTACAGATTAAAATCACAGATGTCCAAACCTCTCATTGTTTTACCTTATCAAAACTTCCACTTCTGCCTTTTGAGAGAGTTGGCCTGAAAAACAAAACAAAGCACAAAAGCAAAGCAAAACAAAAGAAAAACACCAGGGTAAGGTAAAATATAATTAATAACTAAAACTGAAAACAAATAAATAAACCAGTGAAATTGATGAGCACAGCAAAATGAAGAAGTTGTCAACATGCCAATTAAAAAGTTTGGAGTAATTATGCAATCCTGCATAATTCAATTTGTTACCTGATCCATCTAGTGTGTGACTGCAAGATCTTGGTCTGTAATTGCACATATATCAAAAAGGAGAAATATATTAACAAAATATACAGACAAGTAACTAATAGTATTTGATTATGCATATAGCATGACTACATAAGCATTTAAAATCCAGACTGTTTCTTTTCTGTAAAAAGACTACTAATTTTCCTATGAATTGAAAATAAAAACCACATTGTTTTTACTCACCTTCTGAAAGAGGGAAGACCTTACACTTTGAAGAGGTGATTATTAAGTTGAAAGTGATATCCTCAGGACTGAAAATGATATCAGTAGAGCCTATGCCCATTAATAGCTCACTATAAATATCCGATCATAAGATACTCTGGGACTTTCTCCATGTTTCAAAAAGGTTAGTTATGTTTAATAATCTGATATAACAAATGATGTCAGCAAAATAAGAAATTAAATTAAAAATACAGTTTATTTGTAAAAATACTCTTGTTAAACATTTTTGGAATAAGAATTTGAGAACTGTAAGTAGTAACTGTTACATTATGGAAAGAAAATTCTTCAGGGCTTTCCTAAGGGAGTAAACTGAAGATACTGTTAGGAGCTTACTTAAGAGACAGCATAAAACCAAAAACTAAACCAAATAAAAGCAAACATAAACAAGCAAATAAAATTAAGCAACAACTAAATGAAAAATTGCTATGTGCTTCTTACTGCTTAATCACAACTCACATATTAATACAAGTAGAAAAGCAAACAGAAGATAAACATACAGAGTCTTTAAAGAGAAAAACACAGTTTCACAAAGACATACCTATGCTGAAAACTTATGTTGGTGTAACACACATCAAGCAGTGAAATGAAGGCCACAGATGTGTAGTTGTAATAGTGACAGTAGGATGGAGTGAGGCTTTCATGCGCTAAACTTACTCCTACCGTATTTTACAGAGGGATCCTTACAAAGCAATGATCACAGCTGTGTCTGAAAGCAAGGTGGAAATAGTCTTTTGCTAGAGAAGAATTAGGAAGAATGCTGGAGAAGTTTTACATATTTATTTATTTTTAAGGAAAAAAAAAATTTGCAGAATTGGTGAAGGAATTGAAACTGGACTGCTTCTCTGGAGCAACAGGCAAACAACACTTTATGGCAGGTGGTCTTAAGGGACATTTTATCATTTGTTCTTCACAGAAACTATTTGGAGAAAAACCCTTACAAGAAGTACCTACTTGATAGTTAACTAGCTAACTAGATAGTTAAATGAATTCTCCTATTGCAGTCTTCGCTGTTGCTATGACAGAACATAGGCTATGCATAAATCCAGACTGAAATCCCAAAACTAATATTAATAGTCAAGTACTAGCTTTCCACTTGCATGACTCAGGACACTTAAGTTTAATGCTTTGAGTTTATTAATTGTAATGTTTCTCTCAGAAAGCGCAGACTATTTAAATTTTCCATTAATAAGCGTTTTGTGATTTTCAAGTAATGCATAAAATTGATGTTTACATATTAATAACATTACCAAAGGCTAAAATCCTACCTATATCATGTATAGATTGTAAAGATGTTAATAACAACACATACTTATTTAAGACAAAATATTGAGAATCAGAAAATACTTGCATGCCCTCCTTTACTGTAAAAAAAGTCCATATGTTCCTCTTACACCGTACATTTCACTTCCTCCATAACAAAAAAACCAGGATCTTGTGAAATCTGTATCTGAACTGTCCAAAATTAGTCATCCAGCTGGCAGAGCAACGCAACACCTCGCTTGATCCAGTGTTGAACTGGTTTATCCGTGTTAAGTGTCAAAGCAATGACGAAGTTAGTAGAATGTCCAGTAGTAGATAAGACACCTTTACGCTCACTTGTCTTGTAGAGTGGGCAAACATATGCATTACATTTCTTTATGTCTGATTTTGCAGCTTAAAAAGAAAACCCAAAGAATATATTACATTCAGCAGATCTATTGATAGAAACATTATCTACATAGAAATACTAAGCATTTAGAGTAAAGCTAAGTTAAAATACAATCTTATTTTGTGAGTAACATAAAATTATCTATTTGTGGTGGTTCTTTTTTTTTTGTTTGTTTTTTCTCCATTTGTGGTTTGTTTTGTGTTTAAAGCCAACTAATTTAACTACAATTTGTTTCGGGACTCACTGTCTTTCTGTAATTATACCAGCTTTGTAATCCAAGACACATTACAATCTGAATAGTTACATAGTTAAAGCATAGTTTATACTCTAGTTTTTAACAGCTCAACAAGAATTCTGGTCCAGCAGTCGCATGGCCTTAGATCCAAGGACACAGCTCTGCAGGAACTCTCTGTATGCCTAGATTGCCTACATGATAGTTGTTCAAAGTCTAAAATCATGCGTGTCTGAATAGATTAATCCAAACTCAAGAGAAAGCACACCCAGAAAAAGTGTAAATATTGTAAGGTTGCCTATTAGCAAGTAACATCTGAATTGCAACAAGTTGCAGTAGACAGTCCTGTTTAACAGAGTAAGAAAAACCTGGGATTTACTGTTCCTGATCAAAGAAAACAGAAGTTATAGAAAAATTTCTTACTAGTATGACAGACAACTAGCATTGCAGCTAAGAATCACCTGAGCAAACTTTGCTTAAACACCACATCTCTGTAAGTCAATTAAAAGTTCTCCTCAACTTCAGGTTGAGACAGGAATTCAATTTCCTTCCCAAATTAACTTCTGGTTGAAAAACTGATTGTGAAGCACCTCAACTTATTTATAAAAGAATCATTTGACTAGTCTGTTCATCTAGTGCATAATTATAAACATCTGTCAGGGAGGGACAGGCCTATTGTTCAGATAAAATGAGATGGAGTCAAGCTAGAAGGCACAATTTTTAATGTAAAAAAACATGTCAGCTGCACATGAATTCTGTGCATATTTGGATAATTAGGTGAGGGGAAGAGCATTGTTCTTTTGTAAAAAATGGAATTCACTGTTACAAACTTTGCTGAATAGCTCACACTTCAGAGCAATGATACTCACTTGGCTTTATCCAAATGATTGGCATCGTATCAAAGAGCAATTTAGGATACTGCTCAGCTAACATGCCCCTGGTGAGAGAAAGCAACAAAGTCATTATGTGCAGCTTGGTGCTAAAAGAGGGGTTTCGTGTTTATTTTTGGGTCATTTCTTGCTAGGCTTTTTTTTCTTTTTTTTTTAATTATTCCTCATTTTCCATGCATGAAAGAGTATTTGATTTGGAATATTATTTTGATAATATGAAACATATAATTTAAATCTTGCTTGAGCACCTAAGAAAGCTTTCCAAAACCACAGTAAAACACTTGGTTACTGACTTGGTCCTGTCCCAGCGAGCTCCATCTAAAAATAATCCATGGACATAAACACCATCTTCTGGTGCTGTATCAGCCGTATCCTGCGGAATAACCTAGAAGAAGTAAAGGGCTCCATGTTATTAAACTTCCACAGTTTTTGCTTTCTGAGGTATTTATTATGCCAATAGCGCATTTTTTTAAGATACCCCAAAAAGAGAGCTATACAGTAACAACTTCCTTTTATACAAAACTATAAAACCAGCAGATTTCTGTGGGTTTGATAATTACTTGATTGTAGATTATAATTCAGTCTTTAATCACACAGACAAATATGTACTCTATAGGCTGTTTGCTTGAGAGGGGGTCCAGGTCCAGTGATGGAACTACTTCTAATACACATTTTTAATGATGTTATTTAACGTGCCTACCTTATCAAAGGATTAAATGTATGTCTTCAAATTGCAGTGAGTTAGCTGCAAAATGAACCTTCCAGACAGGATTTATTCACGACATTTATTCTCACTGCAACATCAAGACTCAGGTTAATAAAATATGCATTTATAATTGATCTCTACCTGAAATTCATACCCCAGAAGGTCAATAGGGATCCTGTACTTTCTAGCATAGTTTTGCATAGCTCCAGTTAAGAAAGCCTGAGTAAAATAGAATCCTGACAGCCAAAAAACCGTAGGCTTTCCTAATTCATACCAATCCTGTAAAGAGGAAAACGACATAGTCAGAAAGAGATAAAACTCATACTGTTTGACAAATTTCTACATAACTGTACTCAGAAAATTCAAGCAAAGTCTATCACTCCTTTCCCAATACTCCTTTAATGTCAGTGACAATTATATGAAGAAGTAGATAAAATAATTGCTAGTACTTCCTTTTGTACATTACCTGCAAAAATTTCAGCCTTTCCAGAAAATCTAGAATATAGCTCCCTAATGGTTTTAGACTTGGGTATGAACGTTTTGCCCAATTCTCAGGAACTTTTCCAATAAGTAGACTGCTAGACAGAGCTTCCAGTTCAGCATCCATAACAACCAGTCCTTTAATGGCTTTCTTCAGGTTAATTAGCGTGCTACGAATAGTTTGGATTAAGCTAGAATTTAAAATATAAACCAAAATATTCACATGTTTTGCACAATTTGTAAAACATAGCATCCTCACTGAAAAAAAAACAAAACAGCAAAACAACAAAACCAAACCTGGATTATGGAACTATCTATAGAACTTGTATAGCTGCTATATAACTGTGCAATAAGCCATTAGACACATCTGTAAAATCATGAATTTGTGCACTTGTACTGATTTATTTAAGACTAGGAATAGTTCAATAAAATATTTTGTTATCATATTGTTTGGTAAGACAATAAATTTGGAACTCCAAATGCATATACTAGATGAAAGAAAAAGGTTTAGATTACAAAAGAAGAGGTGAGTAGGATCTGCAACAAAGGAAAACTTGGAGACTGAAGGCCAGAGAGCATTATTGAAAATCTGTGAGAAAATGAAGCAGGAGATGAAGAGAAAAAAAGGAGAGGAGAACAGTGAAGAATCAGGAAGAAAGAATGGAGGAGCAGGCAAAGATATGAAAGAAAATTAGGAAACAAAGTAAAAACTTCATTTTACCACTATATCATTTTTCCTGACATGCATCCTACATTCTGACTTTCCACAAGAAGTAATGCTGCTTGGGCTGCAGATATAACTGCAGACAATTAGAAGAGAACTAAATATATAAAACATTTAACACAACATAGTATTTACAGTGTATGATTTGTAGGAAAACTTTTTCTGTCAATAGAATGTTTTCAGTTATATTTAATAAAATAAAACATTCTTACTTGTTAAATCTTTCCATTTCTTGCACCAACACAGTGTTCATACTTTCCTCATATCTCACAGGATATTTACTTAGGCAACCTTCAATGTCAAAATCATTTGGAAGCTGTAAATATCAACATATTTGGAAATCCTTCAATATATAATAATGAATGGGTTTTATATTGAAAGTATGCAGCTGTGAAAAACTGCAGAGCAATAGATACCATTAAACTTTCTGATGAGTTATGTTATCAACAGAGTATTTAGTAGCTTAACCCAAATAAAAATGAAAGTATTTTTAAAGTGATGTTTATCTTTTAAAACCTGTTGTTCAAAGTTGTGTTTGCTCTGCTATCTCTCTCTGTTTCTTATTTCCTACCTATTTAATAAAAATTCTTTCAGACAAAATATAGTTGTGGTCTGTTACAGCTGGACAAGCTCTTTACTTTCATATTGCACTAAATCCCTCCCAGGAGGCTTTCCTCCAACACAAAATCAATTTCACACTGAAGATTCTAGTTGCAGAATTTCTGCTTTCTAAAAAGATAAACTGGAGTCATTGTTATAACACAATACCTTGCTGAGAATATCATCTGCAATTTCATAAAGAGTGCTGTCAACACCTCCAGAAGTTCCCTGAGTGCCTCCTCCTTGCGTTAAAAGCAGAGATTCAAAAAGGATCTTAGTTTGCTGAAGATCTTTTGAAATATCCACATTTTCATGCAAACCAAATACCTCTGGTTGCTGACTAAAGGGAAGACTCTAAGACAAAATAAACAGTAAACATCTGCATGAGATAAAGCAGCATGCTAGGAGTTAAGATCCAAGTCTTCTTTAAGAATCTTAGTGAAAAACTGCCACTGGCTTCAACTGAAGGTGGATAAGGACCTTAGTGGCAGGTATTTGCTGACAGTACTATTTGTGATTGAGACACCACCTCACTTCAAGACCCATTTCCAAGGATGACTTCTTTATCTATGCTAGATCCTCCTGTCCACTTATTGATTCCCTCTCCCTCACGGAATCATTCCAGATCATGGAAAGGATCATAGGCAAGAAGCCAAGCACACAGTTTAATGTGCTTCAAAACTACCTTGTCAATGACGAAACGTCTTAGAATCATAGAATTGTCAGGGTTGGAAGGGACCTTAAAGGTCATCTAGTTCCAATCCCCTGCCAATAGCAGGAACACCTCCCACTAGATCAGGTTGCTCAGAATCCCATCCAGCCTGGTCTTAAAAATCTCCAAGGATGGGGCTTCCACCACCTCTCTGGGCAACCTGTTCCAGTGTCTCA